>MU725988.1:0-35556 GCA_026770625.1 Nicotiana glauca
TGTGCCTTAAATTGCGCTATTGTTTAAGAAACAATTCAAGGCCGGCGTGACTTGGTCTTGGACATAAGTTCATGATCACCCATATTTACATAAAGTTTGCCTAGGAATCCATCTGATACTTGGATTCAAGAATTGTTCACTTAATTTTGAAAGCTGCATATTGAGATGGAAACGAAAAATTTGGTTCTTCTTGGAAAAAGAAAGCAAACGGGTGTTAGCCGTAATACTTCAATCCTTGTCTTTAGGTATTTGACAAATATATCCGACAAGACCTGAAGTAGGGGGCATTTGTAGGCATATAAATTTTATTAAAATTAAATCCATGAAATATTTGGGCTATATTTTAAATTCGAGATATATTGGTCCAAATAAATTTATGGGCTAATGTAAATAGATTAATTATATAAGTCCAATATAAATGGATTAAATAAACAAGTCTTAATCCATTGGGTTAACCCATTTAATTGGGCTAAAGTGATGAGCCCACTTCAATAAGCCCAAAATGTCATTTTTCTATAAGCCCAGTTTGGTGCCACGTGTCAAATGATGTGGCACGCCAAGTCAAACGGAAGAGCCAATGGGATCATGCCACGTGTCAAAATGACAAGGCATACCAAGTCACACTAAAAGGCCAATGAAATCGCGCCACGTGTGCAAGTGACATGTTTTGGCCAATCAAATGCGGCCATGTCACACTTCAATTTGATTGGTCGGAAAGAGTTTGTTCCTATCATAACTCTTCCTTTCCACAACTATAAATAGGGGTCTTCATAACTCAGAAAAGGGACCAAAAGTTATAACAAGAAGCAAGGGAGAGCTCGTGGATCAAACGCCGCAAATTTCTCTGCAAGTTTCAAGCTTCAAGCAATAAAGTTCAAGTTCAAGAAATCAAGTTCAAGAACGAAGAAAAAATCAAGATCAAGTTCAAGCAATCAAGCTCAAGCTCAAGCTCAAGAACAAGATCATCGTTCGTGGCAACAAACATAGATTCAAGATCAAGCTCAAAGGCCCTTGAATTTATACTAGAAAAGTAGAATCAGAGGAATCATAAAGATTGTACACTCAAATATTCGAAATAAAATACTATGATTGTTGCGATATTTTTCGGTCTTGATTTTATTTTCTCGTCCGTAAATTTATTGTCTACAGTATGTTAACAATAAATCTTAGTAATAACTTTATAGATTATATTGCACAAACATATGGAACGATGTTGCTGAATACTGATAGCATTTTTTATTTTAGAATAAGACTTATGTAAGTCCTATTAAGATCATGTGGAATGACCTTAGTATAAAAAATTTCACGACAAAAATATTCACCTTTTAACCTACATCATGCCAATACCTTTGATAAAAGAACGGATGTAATCCATCAGACCCAGGAGCCTTATATAGTTTAAAACTATATAAAGCACTTGTGATTTCCTTATCATTAAGAGGATCCTCTAGTCCTTGAAAATTATTATTAGCTAGATGATATGAATTAGAGTCCGTATGTGTTTTAAGAGAGTGTAATTGATCAGTAGCTAATAAAATCTTATAATATTCAAGAGAGTTGCAACCCATTTTGGTCATAAGTCCAATTGCCCACCGAATCTTTTAAAGCATTAATCATGTTCCTCCTACGCCTATGGATGGTTGACATATGAAAAAGTTTAGTATTAGCATCACCATCATTTAGCCAAGATATGTGTGATTTTAATTTCCAGAACTCTTCTTCCAAACGTAATATGTAACTATAATCTAAAGTCAGTTGAGTTTCCAAATTTTGAAGGAATATACTCATAGTGTAATGTATAGAGGATTGTATTCCTAATAATCTGACTAATATTTTCCTTTTTAGACCAAAACTATCACCAAAATTATGCTTATTCCATTGAGTTGCTACTGCTTAAATTTTTTTACAGTTTGAATTATAGAGTTATTATCAGTCCATACGTTATTAGGAGTGGGCAGTGATCAGAATAAGTACGTGGTAAATATTTAACTGTTGCTTCTGGATATAAGTTTAGCCAGTCATAGTTAGCTAAAAAAACGATCAAGTCGTTCTAAAATTGTGCTACTATGTCTCCGCTTCTTAGTCCATGTAAAACGAGATTCCTGAAATCCTAGGTCAATTAAATTACAGTAATTAAGGCAACTACTAAAATTATCAGCTATATTATAATTTATAGGAAGGCCCCAAATTTTTTCTCTTGCCTCTAACACTTCATTAAAGTCCCCCTATCAACCAAGGCATATTAACAGTATCATGCATATTTTTTAAACTATTCCTAATTATATTGCGTAAGTCTTAATAATTGCAAGCATAAATTGATTATAGAATCCATTTAGGTTTATTGGGACATACCTGGACAAGGCAGTGTATTTCTTATTCAGAAATCCTTATTTCCTGGATATTGATACGATCCTCATTCCACAACACTGCTAGACCACCTATGAGACCATTAGCAGACATCTGGGACATATGTGTAAACTAGAAATCTTCACGAAGCCTTGTATGGTCTTGCATGTGTATTTCCAGCAAAATAGCTAGAGCTGGCCTATGATTATCCAATAGTGACCTAAAGTGTCTTCTAAACTCGGGATTGTATGATCCCCTACAGTTCCAGACTATGCAATTCATATAAGAATTAAGATTGTTGACTAGAACGTTGAAGTCATCGGATTGACAACAAGAATTGTTGTCTGTTCCAGACTCACAAACTAAGGATTCTGACGAAGTGCCAGAATCATAATCATGGCATATTTCCGTACTTCACGATTTGTTGTTAGACAAAAATTTAGGTTGCATGTTATCAACTCTAATGGACATTTGAGGATGAATATTTTTTCGTACTATTCTTTTAGGTTGTAAAGCTGGATTCCCTTTAGCCACAAGAATTCCGTCCTTGTTTCCCTCATCTTTGTTAGTATCTCTACTAGTTCTTGCCTTGTTTGGATGTATAGTTCATTTGGAGATAGTGGTGGTGTCTGTGGTGGGCTTCCCTGTGGTGTTATGTTTTCTAGTAGACTGAGTGGACTCGAATAGGGAGACAGTGGATTGAAAGAGTTGAGTAGTTGAAACCAAGGAGCATACACATGCCCTATGTGATGAGGAGAGTAGAAAGGCATGAGGTTTATTGATGGATTCAGATATGGATCATTTGACTCATAGGATACGACCACTGTATGTAGTTGAAGTGGATGGTTGATGCTCTAGAATGAGAGGAATCTGTGTTGTATACCATTGATTCTGAGTGTATGTCTCCATGCCTAATCTCATTCATTCCGTTACTATTTCTGCCAAGTGAGTGGGATTTTAGACTAGTAGGACAACCTCCTGATTATTCAGTTCCATAGTGAAAATCAGGGCATAACCCTGCAGGACCATCTCCAACCGCGATTGGAGTGGTTGATCATCTGTTGAGATGTGTAGATCAACATAGTTGCAATGTATGGTAGTTGTGGCCCCTGCATGGTTAGTCTTGGGAGATGGAAGAACTAGTTGTTGCTGTGGATATTCTCCCTTAGGTATGTATTTTGATGGTTGGCAGGAAAATATGGTCACTGCATATTGTGAATTTCAGTAGTATTTTGGATAGTGGTATTGATTTTTGAGGCAATAAGAGTTCTGGTATTAGTTGAGAACTAAGGTGGTCTTTTCTTTTCAAGTTTTCAATGGATGCATGAGTTGGAGTTGGAGTAAACGACATAGTAGTTGAGTTTTTAGAATTGTTAGACATATCTTCACATGAATTATAATCACGTTGTTTGCATGGTACTTGAGGAGACCTAAGATCTTTGATAGCGTAGGGTACTGTAGTATGTAAATTTCCTTGATAATTATTTAGTGGTCGTGTGGAGGCGCCTGACTCATGTAAGGTACTTAAGGATTTTTCACTTAAGGATTGGCCTTGGTCTATGATTGGGCTGCTAGGTGTAAAAGAAGGATGAGGTGTCTGAGTTATATAAGGAAGCGTGTGTTGGTTATTTAAGCAGCGTAAAGATTGGGATGGTGAGTTAATAAGGTCAGTAGTAGGGTTATTTGTTTTTTCATTGGTAAAAAAGCGTTGTGGGGCTATATAGTGTATTGATTGGGCAAGAAAGGGCTGCAACATCGGTTGGTCTTTTGAAGGGGATACGTATTTCCTATTTGGGCCAAGTTTTGTTGGGATTGTACACATTTGGTCATCCTGAGCTATAGTTTATCCTAAGTCAACTAGTGGGTCAAATTTGTTAAGAATTTCTTTAGTGGTCCTTGTAAGAACGTGTGTGTTAGTGAAGGTTAGCTGGCCCAAATATGGCCTAGTAGGGTTTGAAGACTTACCTGTGGTAGTTTGCCCTAGAGGTTGTGCCGCCACTGTAGTCACGTTGCTTGTGGTGGTGGTATTGCTCTTGAATGTGTAGTTGGCTTTCCGTACAAAGATGACTGTTTTCCATTACCTTTCTTGTGTTTGTTCATTGTTTGGCATCATAGAGGATGCTGCAGGCGTATTTTTTGTAGTTTGTTCCAGTGACAAGTGTGTGCGAAGGAGCATCTTCCTTTTGCATGACCAAATCTTCCACAGCTTGTACATAGTAGATTATGTCCCTCATATAGTAGTATTTGCATGTGATGTCCTATGTGTATATGAGTTTTTAGTGGTTTTTCTACGGGTACTTCAATGCAAATACATGCATACCATCCCCTTGTAGTTGTTGAGGTGCATGTGTCCACTTTTAAAAATTGTCCTAGTTTTGATCCAACCCTTTGTAGTATTTCCAAATCATAAAATTCAGTCGGGAGTTCTAGCAGGCGAACCTAAATGCCTGAATAGGTAAGTTGTGTGGACGATGATATGAATTTGGGCTCCCATTTTCTGACTGATACAAAGTGGTTTAATATAAACTATGGTCCTCCATGTAGGGCCTTAATCATATTCTCTTCTTTTTGATATTTGATAAGGAAAAAATCAGATCCTAGATCAATGATAGGAAGATCTTCACTTGGTTTCCATAAAGCTAGGGGTTGTTCCTTAGTATGTGATGTGCAATCTTCCTTCCAAAGACTTTTATTATTACTGAATATTTTCAAGGTTCATACATGCGTTATTTATCATTGGAAGTAATTAGAATAAAGCGTCCTCATCTATATTGTTTTGAATGATTTCATCATAGAGGTCAGTTGTGGTAATTGAAAATTGTGATTACTAAGCGTTGGTGATAAGTATTTGTTTGTTAGAAGAGTTTGTAGAAAAGTTGATTGTTTTGGAATTGGGCTAGCATCATCTATTTACTTGAAACCTATATCAGACGGCTCTGTATTGTTGTGTTCTATATCTATTTTATGAGCAGGATCATTCATTGTTGGAGGTTATTTAGTTTAGCCAGTAATGTTTGCTAGGGTAGAGAGTTGTAGTGTTGAAAAAAAATAATGAAGTTTATGACTGGGCAAGAGAAGTAAATGTTAGAGAGATAATCTCTTACATTTTTCTAAGTTTTTTTCTACATCTAAAAAGTTGAATAACAAAAAATGTTTCTACCTTATATTCCGCGCATACTCTGCAAAACATTATGAGTCTCTCTAAACTCTCAATTTGTCTTTTCATATTTCATTAACACTAAAAATAAGTAAAAATTGCAAGAGACATCGTATTTGGTCGCCCATTTAACCTGTACCTATTTTTTTTAAGAGTTTGAACTTGTACCCACTTTTTAAACAGCTTCAGCCCCTTTTGTCCTCCTCCTTCTCCTCCTTCTTCTTCTGCTGTTAGTGCCGCTATGAAACTTCGGTTCATGGGATGATTGTCATAAGTATGTTTATCAGATTATTTAAAAATAAATTATGAATAATTAAGTAAGTTAGTAGACAATAATTTGTGAATATTTCTACGTATGGGAAATTTAAGGTCACACTTAGTGATTCTTTTCATGATAATTCTGTCCTTTTACGTTTATTTCAAAATTGATGATTTAGATACTGTTGGCAATCTGATTATTTTATAGTAGTAATACACTATGAAAGAATAAGGTGATTATTTATCTAGTATATTAGAAAGCTTTTTCAAAAACTTCAGTTTATATAATGCTTAAGTTCTTACAAATGAACTAAATAACTTAAGCATCTTTTGCTGAAGTTTTTGAAAAAGCTTTATGACAAAACTAATGAATCCAGGACAAAAAAAACTTCAGCTTATTTAGTGCTGAAGTTTTTACAAATGAACTAAATAATTTCAGCATCTTTTGCTGAAGTTTTTGAAAAAGCTTTATGACAAAACTAATGAATCCAGGACAAAAAAAACTTCAGCTTATTTAGTGCTGAAGTTTTTACAAATGAACTAAATAATTTCAGCATCTTTTGCTGAAGTTTTTGAAAAAGCTTTATGATAAAACTAATGAATTCAGTTTAAAAAAAAAACTTTAGCTTATTTAGTGCTAAAGTTTTTACAAATGAACTAAATAACTTCAGCATCTTCTGCAGAAATTTTTGAAAAAGCTTAATGACAAAACTAATGATTCCAGGACAAAAAAGCTTAAGCTTATTTAGTGCTGAATTACAAATGAACTAAATAACTTCAGCATCTTCTGTTGAAGTTATTGAAAAAGCTTAATGACAAAACTAATGAATCTAGGATAAAAAAATTTCAGCTTATTTAGTGCTGAAGTTTTTATAAATGAACTAAATAACTTCAGCATCTTCAACAATTACAAACAAAAACTTCAGCACACTTCAGGCCTATCTACTAGAATGCTGAAGTTTGTGTGATTGCCTTTGCTACTTCAGGCCCGTATGCTGAAGTTACGTGAAAAAGTGGGTACGCTTACAATAACCGAAGGATTACGTTGTCCGATTCAATTAAATGTAAAACAATGCACTTTCTATTATACAATAAAATTGCAAAGTAAAAGTAGAGAAAATTATAAAAAAGACTGATGTATTATTCACTTTTAAATTACTGTCAAATGAATTGATTTAGATCTTTATTTATAGAAGAACTGAAGCTATTAGCTTGTTACGAAAATAAGCTACTTGTAAGTCACTTGAAGAAATTACTCGCAAAACTACTACTTAAGGAAACAGCTTGCAAATCTACTTAAAACCTTTTCAGGAAGCTGCTTGCAAAGGTATTTATAGGCCATTTGTGCATTTTCAGGAAGTGGTAAGAGTATTTAATTTATATTCACAATTCAGTGTGTGGGTGAGTGCATAACAGTATTTGATCCTTACATTACTACGATACCATACACATGATTTTGTTGAGATAAAAGTGTTTGGTACGAAAGAAAATATTGTTAATAATTTTCATATTATTGACTTAAATACTGAGGAAAACCAAATAAAATCTCCTTCAATCTCACGAAAATGATTTCCTTAGATTATGTCCGGAAGTCATTTTCCAGATTGGTCGTCAGTGGCCCGCTTGGATTGATTGATCAAATTAACGTGGAATTAAATAAATAATAGTATATGTTTTAGGATAGAAAGGACATGAAGTATGTCTCTAAGACAAATTTGCTGTACACTTTCAATACAATATACTAATAATTACTGAAAACGTGAAAAGGTTTTCTCAAACAATCTTAACTTTGAGCAAACGTACGTCATATCATCTTTTGTTCTTAACAGTTTCAGCTTAAACTATTACTCCATACGTATACTATAATTGGACGAGGCTATACACACAACGAAAAAATTGTAAACAGAAGCTATCATCATTGTCTCTTAACCTTTCATTTTTTTTAATTAAAATTTTTGGTTAAGACAAATTCATGCAGTACTCTCCACAAGTAATAGTATCCTTTTCGAGTACAAGTAAATGCATTCTTTATATATATAAGAGTAAGTGGAGAAGTGCATATCACAAATGGAAAATAATGGAGTACTCATGGCTCCTCCTCATCATCACTACTCTCTGCATCTCCTTCTTCCTCAAAAAATCCAATAACCAGAACAACAAGAAGAAGAAACTCCCACCCGGTCCCGGACCCTTTGACTTTTCGGTCATTGGCAGCTTACTATGTGGTGTAGAACTCATCCTCAGGGACCTTAAGGCTAAGTATGGTCCTCTCTTCAACTTGAGAAGTGGAATTATATCTCGTCCTTCGATATTTATTGCTAGCCACTCATTAGCCTACAGAGCATTAGTCCAACAAGGTGCTGTTTTCTCGGACCGGCCAAAGGCTGCGCAGACCAGTGTAATCATTCACAGTAACCGCATCAACATCTCCTCCGCCCCTTACGGCCCCTTTTGGCGCCTTCTACGTCGTAACCTTACCTCTGCAATCCTCCACCCTTCCCGCACCAAGTCCTTCTCTAAGGCCCGTTCTCGGGCACTGAGTATCCTTGTTCAACAGCTCCATTCTGATTCTGATTCTGCCACAGAAAATGTGATCAGGTTAATTGATCATTTTCATTATGCCACTATCTACCTTCTTGTCCTCATGTGTTTTGGGGACAAGATCGACGAGACTCAAGTTAAACGGATTAAAGATGTGCAACGAAGATGGATTATAAGTGTGGGGCGATTCATCAATCTCAGCTTCTTGCCAAGATATCTTGAAAAGATAATTTTCAGAAATCGCTGGAAAGAGCTCATCCAACTGCAACTAGAGCAAGAGAGGATCTTTATACCTCTCATCGAGGCTCGAATGAAAGCAAAAAGTACTAATGGTTTGAATCATCATGAGGAAGAAGAAGTGATGGCTTATGTGGATACATTGCTGAATTTGGAATTGCCAGAGAAAAAGAGGAAGATTAATCATGGAGAGATTGTTAGCCTCTGCAGTGAGTTCCTCACTGCTGGCACAGATACTACGTCCACCTCATTACAATGGATTATGGCCAACTTGGTCAAATACCCTTCTATTCAGGAAAAACTATATCAAGAAATATCTGAGGTAGTAGTGCATAGAGGGAATCCGAAGCCAAAGGGATCAGTCGTAGATCAGGGGGTAGTAAAAGAGGAAGATTTAGAGAAAATGCCTTACCTAAAAGCAGTGATCTTGGAAGGTCTAAGGCGGCACCCGCCAGGTCACTTCCTGCAGCCGCACATGGTGACACAGGAAGTGGAACTAAACGGTTATGTCATCCCTAAGGATGCAACAATCAATTTCATGATTGCAGAAATGGGTTGGGACCCACATGTTTGGGAGGATCCCTTGGATTTTAAACCAGATAGGTTCTTATCCACGGATGGTGGTGATACAGAAGAGTTCGATATAACAGGGAGTAGAGAGATCAAGATGATACCCTTTAGTGCTGGGAGAAGAATATGTCCAGCCTATGGTTTGGCTATGCTCCATTTAGAGTACTTTGTGGCTAACTTGATCTGGCATTTTGAATGGACAACTGCGGATGGAGACAATGTGGATCTATCTGAGAAGCTGGAATTCACCGTTACAATGAAGAATCCATTGCGTGCTCGCATCCGTCCAAGAATAAATCAACTTGAATGATCTGCTGATTCTTGTTATGTAATATAGTGTGAGTTATTATGTTGTGTATTTGTTAAGTTTTCCTTTCCCATGAAGTTGTTGATGTTTCTCCAATAAGAAAGTATCAGGAAGGGAACTCAGCTGTTGAATGGAGTACCTATTTACGCATGAAAAAGGTTTATTAGTAATAAGCTTGAGCATATGGAGAATATTCCCTTAAACTGATGATCCAGTGTTTATTAATGATCAGTAAAAAAATCTCTCTCCAATGATAAATTGCACCTACTGAGTATTATACAGACTTACTTTGTAAAGCTCTCCAAAGAAAATTTCTCATTACATTCTTCCATCAAAACGCAGAATGGCAACTTTATTCTTCAACCTGTGGAGTTCCACTTGAGCACTCAAGAGGCAGTTTGCTTTTACTGTTACCTGGACTGACTGGGTAGTGTCACCCTTTGCCATTATACTAAAAGCTTCCCTTATGTTGGGAAGATTCAACAATTTATACAAATACAAATAATTGTTTTTACCCTATTTGTACAGGACAAACGGGATTAAATTGAACCTCCTTCAAACCATGTAGCTCTGCCACTGTATAGTAGGCTAAGCATAACAGAAGTGAACATGATGAAACACATAAAGAACAAAAAGGAGCAGATTCGATACTAGGGAACCCATTAGGGGTTAAGAAATGAAGAGAATCATATAATGTATTGAAGAATGCATAAAGTTCACAGCAAAATGCACTTGTGGCCTTTTCGTTGCCACATAAGCACACTTTTGTACTGTTTATCTTGTACAAACAGCGAAAACACAAGATTCTGTTCACATTCCTAAATATTCAGATATTAAGCTATTAGTTCAGACAAAGAACAACATAATTATGTCCATATAATTATGCAATCTGTGGATCAGGAAGACAAACATGCCTTTTATGATGGATTCTTGAAAATGGCATACTCGTTTTCTTTCAAGTTGCTTCCTACAAGATGGAAAATTCCTTGCCCATTGCTTATTTAGGATCATCGGAAGAAAATCTGTGCTGACTTCAATTCTCGGTTGGACGGGAAAAGTCTTGAGAAGATGTTATTGTTGAAGCAGAAACAATATGATCTCGAAGTTCCTTGATCATTTTATATCTCTCAATCTCATCTCCACAATCCTTTTTCCATGCTTGAGAAGAGAAGTACAGTATTCCTCCATTATTATGAAAGTTTGAGATTCCTCTATCCAAATTGTTCACGTTTTCTTTCTCTCCCGCAGAGAATTCCCACTCTATGCCATCTGAAGTTTCCCTTTCTAAGGAAGCGCTTTGTCTTGGGAATTTCTCCGAGATGGACCTCTTCTCTTTATTCTTATCAGAAATAGAAAATATTGGTTCATTCTGTAAAGCAGTGCACCATTGATAGCTCTTGCCATTATCAACCATGTTTAATTCAATGGAATGAACATCGCTATCAGCTGAATCATCTTTGTCTCCATTCTCTTCCTTGTTGAGTACTTCTCCATCGGCCTTTATTTTATCTTGGTAATGGTGTGTGCTTGGAAGTGTTTCTCTCAAACGTCTCTCAAGCTCATGGATCGTTTCAAAATTATGCAAATCACCGCCTTGTTCATGGCTCTTTTTAGATCTAAAATAGGCTTCAAATTCATTCCTTAACTTATCAACAACTGCATTTTTCTCCTCAAATTGATACTTGGCATCTGAAAGCTTCATTTGAACTCTTTCCTCGCGTATCACATCAGCTAGTTGAAGCATTTTCCGTTCCATTTCCACCTCTTCACAAATTTTAGCAGATTGTCTCTTCAATTCTTCCACCTCAGCTCTATCTTCTCCGAGACCTCTGGCTAATTCTTCACAGACTTGCTCCGATATCTCTCTGGCCTTCTTCTCGTCTTCAAGTTCTTTAACTACCTTCGAAAGAGATGTCTTTGTATCCGCCAATTCTCTACCAAGCTTCTTATTTAATCTCTCAGTTTGGTTCCTCAGCTTCTTCTCTATCTTGAGCTCCCTCGCTACGGATGTAATGGCAGTATGAATGTTGTCTTGCTCTTTTATCTTCCAGGCCATCTTTTCTTCTTCAAACTTGTTCAAGAGGAGATCAAGGTCACTGTGGTTATATCTGTGTTCGTTTATTAGTTTAGACACCTGATTACACAACAGGTCAAGCTCAGTTTTTATAGATGAGAAAAGGGATAAACATGTAGTTTTCCGCTGTTCGAGATTCCAGACATGACTCAGAACATGCAACAGCTCTTTAGATGTGGTAAGCCCATTATAGACATCCTTCAACAGTTCTCTGCTAAGTGTTTGTCCGTGATTTTGTGTCTGATCAAGCTGCATATTCATTCTTGCATTAGCTGTATATTTCAATGTAAAGTAGCAGCAGTTGAGGCAGTGATAGATTGGGAGTTGTTACAAAAAAATATTCCACGACAGCAAAAATTCAAAATTACATCAATTCAACAACATATGACCTGTCGACTTTGATAGAACCTGAGCTAGAACCAAGTCACATGTCTGTCCCTTTGTTCATAAAATTTTTGTCCATTTCTTAAGATGAAATTTGAAGTCATTTATATTAACAAATCTTAATTGGCCTGTTTTACTTGTTTCTTTCATAGCAGATCTTAATTTATGCACTGTTCAGATTCTCAGAATGGAAATATCTTAGTCAGAAAAAAATATCAGTTTTAGGGCATACAAAATGTTACTTTTGCCCCGAAATTATTCGGAAGATGCAAATACAACAACAACAACTCAGTATAATCCCACTTAGTGGGGTCTGAGGAGGGTAGTGTGTACGCAGACCTTACCCTACCCTGGGATAGAGAGGCTTGTTTCCAAATAGACCCCGACATCCTTGCCTCCAAGAACTTCCCACCTTGCTCTTGGGAAACTCGAACTCACAACCTCTTAGTTGGGAGTGGAGGTTGCTACGATGAGCGGAGGTTGCTTACGATCGTAGCAACCCCTCTTGTCTAAATTAGGAAGATGCAAATAGAGCACTTAAAAAGAGAAGTGAAGTGGAAACTTTGGATAAGGTACACCAACAACTTGGCCTCAATTTCAAGCTCAGCTATATGAATTCTGTATATGAATCTTCGCTAATCAAGTCGCTCCAATACCTTGGATGAGGTGCTGCCACCAAAACACTACTCATATAAAACAGATTAAAAATGGATTACTTAATATTTTAGGGAATGAGTACCTCCATAAAGCAGCCATTTTCTTCTTCTATGACTACCCACTTGGGATCTCTAAACATAAAATTACACAGTAGTAAGGGGAAAAACCACAATACAAAATTAGCACTCACCTCAGAAAGAGGGGAATGAAAAGGATGTACTGAACCCAATTTCGATGACTTCAAAATTCTTTCTTTATTAGCCATTGCAACCCCATTGATTTCCCAGCGAGTAACCGACAATTCTTTGTCTTTATTTTTTTGCATATACTTATTGTTGGAATTATCTTTCTGCACAGAAGGTGATCTTAATGACTTCATTTTCCACTATGCCAACTTTTTCTTGAATTTTCTTGGGAAGGGAAATCAACTGTTACAGAGAATTGGGAAATATGTTTATGTTACGAAACAAATAATGGAGTCTTCAACGTACCCCCTTTTAGGCTTTAGGGTATTTCGAAAGAATGATTAGCATGCAAATCAGAGCTATTGGCCTTTTGGTTTCAAACTCCCGTATATAATGGGAAAAGAATTTGGAATAGTCACATATTTGCCGAACTCAATATTATAACATTATGAACATATTTCATTATCCACCAAAAGTATCTATTCTAACTCATTTCCTATATTATTTCTTATCCAAACGATCATGGATTTAAATACAATAACAACAAATCAGTAAATTCTCGTTAGTGGACCTTTTCCCCGTCCTGAGAGGTCAGAGAGGATATTTCTGATAGACTTTTAGCTCAAAAAATATGAATTTAAATATGACTTTTTTTTTTATGTTAGGTTGAGTGATGAGTACATCGCACTTGTTGTTTCATTTACTAGCTGACCGTTTTTTTCTATAGTTGCTTTAAAAGAAAATAGTATCCTTAAATGCAATTGTAGCCGTTGCTGATAGCTTAAATTGGCAAGATTTTCTGAAAACAAGGAAGGGCCCCTTTTAACGGATTAAAATGTTACGGATATTGGCGAGAATTTAGAAAATTCTCACAAAACACCAACATTCTGTAATTGGTGTCGGTCGTCCATCCCCACGTGATCATGTGTCTTCAATGTTTATATCAAATCATATAATTTACTATAATTAATTTATAATAAATTATAATGAGAATATGTATTAATTAGCTTATTTAATGATATATGTGAAATGAAGGAAAATAAATTTTTTTCACAATTTTCTACGCGTTTAAATAGCTAGTAGCACCCTATATTCGGTAAAATCCAGGCACACCCGATTTCGCTAATTGACCGAGACCAGGAGGATGAATCGAGGATGAGCCCGAAGTATATCTGACCGTGACACAAGGATAAGGTACCGAGTTCGGATTCGAGGTACCTAGCAAGATCGAAACCGATAATAATGGAGGTTGAGCAGGACAGACATCGAGCAAGACTGAAGACAACATAATAACAGAAAGACGAGATATTTGTGACTGGTCGAAGATCATGGTGAAAATCTCGGAACAGATCAAATCAAGAGTTGTTGTTTAGTTAATCATGGGATTTACTTTCATAACTAGAATTGTACCATAGATATGATTCCTATACTATATAAAGAGGGTTCTAATCATTTGTAAGGGACGTGGTTCATAGATACCAAAGCAATATAACACTTTCTCTTTCGTTTATATTCTCATTCATCAGCTTGTTATTTTAATTGTTCTTGCACCAATCAGTCCGAGGGTATTCAAGCTCGATGGCAAAATTCCATTCAAACACTGGTTTGCTTTATCTTATTGTTAATTTCTATTACTAATCTTCATATTCATCAATTGGTATTAGGTAAAATCTTATATCCTTAAAACCACATTATAAGTATAATTGTTATCCAATTTTTAGGGTAAACAGTTTGGCGCCCACCGTGGGGATAAGGATACATTGCCTGATATTAATTCTCATACACATGCTTCTTTATGCTTGTTCTTGTGAGTATTCTTTGATTTCAAGATCAACATGTTAAACTCGCAAGCAGTACCCACTCACGCCGATAACGACCTCGGTTTCCATGGAGAAAACGATGATGTAGCCACCCCAGGGATCGAAGTGCCTGATATCGCCAAAACTCACACCACAAGTATAGGTAGTGAGGCGGTCGAAGCAATAATAAATTTCAACACGGGTCGGGGTCGAATCCTCGGGAAGTAAGAATTGGGATTAGGTATATATTTAGTGTAATTCTGTGATGTGCCTCAAATTACACTTCCACATTCTTGTTTGTTGGTTTTACTTCTACTTTAGGCTATTGATTGCAAATATGAAAGACAATATTTTAGGTTTTGGTTGTTTTTCAAATGATAAAAGATCTAGGGTTGTGACTTCCACCTAGGTGGTTACCTAACAGGTTATAAACTCTAGGGAAAGTTTGATTAGTCGGAGTTGTAACATAGCGATCACACGCAATTACCCACTCTATACCTCTCGGTAATTTGAGTGATTTTGCCAATTTATCTTTCCCAAGTCCAAATGGGTATTGCACAAATCAAGTGATATATGCTCAAATCGGGTCTTACTATCTCTAGATTTGACCCTTTAATTGGGGCTATCAATTTCTTGAGTTCACCCAATTTCTTGTTAGTCAAGTTTTCCTAAACTTAGTCTCTCTTTCTCAAGTAAAGACCAAGTCAAAAAGGTATGAATCAATGTTTGCAACCATTAATTCTTGAATTCAAGCATGAACTTGGCTAAATATCACTAACTCAATCACAAACAAGACCTAAATCAAACACCCACATTAGGTTTGGGCCACAACTCTATATAGAAATTTAGCTACTCATGAACAATGAAGATATACAAGAAGAAATTAAGATAGAATGTATAATAACTGATTAGATAAAGAAAATCTAATGTTTAGAAGTTAATCTAATACAAAATTACTCAAAATAGTAAAGAAAACGGCTCAGGTGCTCTCCCCAAAACTAAAACATAACCTAAAAATAACAAAAGGTTCTGTTTATACAACAACAACAACAACTACCCAGTATAGTCCCACAAAGTGGAGTCTGGGGAGGGTAATACGTACACAAGCCTTACTCCTACCCGAAAGGGCAATGAGGCTGTTTCAAATCGACCATCGGCGAAAAAGAGAAAGAAAAAGAAAAGGAAAAACAAAACAAAAGAGCATTAGTGACTCCAACAGAAATCGCATAAATATTAATCTAAACATAAAACCATAAATTAAATAGCATGCAATAATATCGACTAGTAACTACCATAAGGGGGCACAATACAATATGCAAGTCATCTATGGAGAGCCCTACCAAACCCCACCTAGCCCCGGGAATAAAGTACGAAAAGTTCTAAAAGCCCCTATCCTACAACCCTGATACTAGACCTCTAGACTTTCCTATCAAGGGACATATCCTTGAAAATCCGCATTCTTGCCATGTACTGCCTAATCACCTCTCCCCAATACTTCTTAGGCCTCCCTCTGCCTCGACTCGAGCTAACCACCGCCAGCCGCTCACAACTCCTCATCGAGGCATCAGTGCTTCTCCTCCGCACATGCCCGAACCACCTGAGCCTCACTTCCCGCATCTTCTCATCCACTAGGGACACCCCCACCTTCTCCCGAATAACTTCATTCTTAATATTATCTAACTTGGTGCGCCCCCACATCCACCTGAGCATCCTCATCTCCGCAACCATCACTCTTTGAACATGAGAGTTCTTACCCGGCCAACACTCCACCCCATACAACATGGCTGGTCTAACCACAGCTCTATAAAACTTCCCTTTGAGTTTCGGTGGCACTTTCTTGTCACACAAGACTCCTGATGCAAGCCTCCATTTCGTCCACCCCGCCCCTATATGGTGAGTGACATCCTCGTCGATCTCTCCGTCCCCCTGAATCACCGACCCAAGATATTTGAAATTGTCCCTCTTGGAGATAACCTGAGATCCAAGCTTCACGCCCCTACCTACTTTGCTCGACTCGGCACTAAACTTGCACTCCAGGTATTCTGTCTTAGACCTGCTTAGTTTGAAACCCTTAGACTCGAGAGTCTGCCTCCAGACCTCCAACCTCTCGCTAACACTGACCCTCATCTCGTCTATCAAGACTATGTCATCAGCAAATAGCATACACCATGGCACATCCCCTTGAATATGGCATGTTAGAGCATCCATCACCAAGGCAAATAAGAAAGGGATAAGCGTGGATCCTTGATGAAGCCACGTAACCACTGGGAAATGGTTTGAGTCTCCACCCACCTTCCTAACCCTAGTCTTCGCTCCATCGTACATGTCCTTGATCGCTCTGATGTAGGCTTCCGGCACACTCTTCGCCTCCAGGAACCTCCATAGCACCTCCCTTGGGACCTCGTCATACGCCTTCTCCAAGTCAATAAACACCATGTGCAAGTCCTTCTTCTTATCCCTAAACTGTTCTACGAATCTCCTGAAAAGGTTTTGTTTATACTAAGCTGAAAATATCTGAAAGAATTGCCCATGTAGAGGTTGTGCAGACCGCACATTTCTGAGTGCGGCCACACTCTTGCTTCTGTGGCCACACAATTCTAGTGTAGTCCGCACTCATTGAATCTTGAGCTCCAGCTTTGCAGGACTTCTGTGGACCGCACAATTCTGAGTGCGGCTGCGCTCTTGATTATGTGGCCACACAAAAATGATGCGGTCCGCACTCCTTGACTTTGGACTTGAACCCAGCTCTCTAATTCTTCACTTCTGCGGACCGCATAATTGTGAGTGTGGACTTAATCTCTTAAGAAGGTTGTCACGCTATCCATCGTCGGGAGGAGCCACCCGGTTCATAAAAAATTCACCTTTGGAAAGAACCATGGTATTGAGAAAACCAAAGGCTTATTGTTCACATAAAACGTGAAAAAAGGCTAACAAATTAAAAAGAGGCACTAAAGTAAATAAGAAGTTATACTACTAAGGAAAAACAAACTAAATAAGTCATGAAGTAAACTATAGAAAGTAAGATAAATGAATATACAAACAGAAGTAAAATGAATATATACATAAGTGAAACTGAATACATGTATCAAACTAAAGGGAAGAATATATACATATTGAAGGAAAAATAAAGATAAAAGAAAAATAGTATAAGAGTTATCACATGCCAAATGTTAATGTCAATCAATCAAAATAGACCACCCCCAAAATGAAAATAAGCATTGTCCCCAACGCTTAACAAAAACAAGAACGAGGAACGGTAGAGAGTGAAGAAAACTCCCTATGTGGTCTCAGTCTACATGGGATCATCAGTACCCTCGGTCTCTAGCTGTATCTCATCATCACCTGACTGAGGAACAATGGGGTTGCTGAGCATTTGGATCATCTCCTCAGTGGTGTGGGCAGTCGCAACTGGTTGCTGCCTCTAGTGCCTTAAGCACTGCTGGTGCTGTCTGTGCTGCTGGGGCTGCTGACTCCATAATTAGGTCCAATGGTAAATCTCCGATAGATGTAATCTTTTTAATCACTTTGCTCAGCTTCTCCACTGACTTCTGTGATGCCTGAGACCTCCACATATTCTTGACCTGCTTGCCCAAATCCTTAATGACTTTACCATGTGTCCCTGGAGTATCCATAATGGTCTTCTGGTTCTCCAGAATCTTCTTCAATGTTTCCTCCACTAATGGAGGTACTTGTGGTTCTACTGGGGCTGCTAGGGCGGAGGATTGTGTTGCAACAACATTGGATATGTCAGTCAGCTTTGTAGTAGCTGCCTGTATCCAGTTGTTGAGACTCGCCAATGTCTGGGAGACTCACATCGTAGTCTGAGGATAAGTAGATGAGGCTAGCACTGATAGTCTAGCAGAAATAGGTGTCTAGAAGATGAAGGTGGAATGGCTATTGTCGCGATAGAAGTACTGGCTGCTGTGGAAGGCTAGGCAGTTGAATCAGTAACCACTACTACTGGCTCTTCAGACTGGCCAGCGGAGGTAGTAGCTTTACCCTTGAACTTTGGGTTGTCAGCTCCTTCGGAGGTGGTACCATGAGAAAGGCTTTTTGGCCTTTACCTCAATGTCATAATGCCTCGTCTCCACCCTTTGATCCTTGAAGTATTCTGTGAGGAAGTTCGGATACGGATAGGATCTTTCACCCTTCTGGATGGCTAAAGAGATGTTGGTGGACATGATGGCACCAACATTAATTAGATACCCACCCATAATGGATGCCACCAAAATTGCACGGGGAAGTGGGATGATGTTCTCATTGGGGCATGGATCAATGTGGCTGCACACGAATGTCGCCACCCTTTTTCTTCAATGTTTAGGGTGGCTCGGACCATTAAACCCCTGCTGTGAGCCACAGAGGTGTTGACCTTGGGATTTCCAGAATCTCAGCTAGCCACGGGCGAGCTGCATCACCCATAGCTATCTTTTCCAAGTATTGCACTGCTTCTACTTCTTCAAACCCCATATATGAGTTCAGTGCACAAGAGTCAGAATGGATTTTCTTTCAGACTTTTGTCACCTTGGTACCCTTTTTGATGTGAGCCACGTTCGCATAGAATTCTTGCGCTCCTACAATTGCATCTAGAACGTTTTGTGTGAATCATTTCCATCCTTTGCGCTCCTACAATTGTCTAAGGACATCGCGGTTGTGCTTGTTCAAATCTTTCATCAAGAATTGTCGCTCAAGAGTGAGCGACCTCTGCGACTACCATTCTCTAAACTTTGCAAAGGCATTGGCACTGACGAATCTATCTTGCCATATCTCTGGCCTCCTTGATCTCTCTAAACCTCCCACTGTAGTATCGCCCCCTCTACTATCGTCAGGGACATTATCATCATCGTCCAAATTAATTGGAGCAGTTGGAGCATGTGAGGAAGTAGGATCAAAGTCTTGGCTACCCTCTTCCGAACTGGCAGCAGAAGATGACTTATCCACCAAGTGGAAAACCTGGGATTTGTTATGATTGGGATTCCATCTATGCTTGCACATACTTACACTCAGAAGCTTCCCCATATGGGACATTGTACGCAGCAAAATCAGAAGACTTGATTTTTTGCTGTCAAGACATTTTAGAAGCTTGCCATGAGACCCCGAGGGTGGGAGACCGCGATCGAGTTCTCAGTCTCGAGGCTCGTCGAAGCCCGACTCGGGAGAAGTGAGGGCCAAGGTCCGGACATAAGGGGAAGCCCACGAGGCACATGGCTGTATCTGACAGGCTCGGCCTATCTAGAGCCTATTGTGAGGCCTTGCATCAAGCCGTCCCATCTTCGTACTCTTGTAATTAATACACATGTACTTATAGCCGAGTTCCCCTCTTATATAAAGGGGACTCACTCTACCTTGTAAATGACTGATGTTGCTCCACTTCTCCACAAATGCAATAGTCTCTCTCTCTCTCTCTCTCTCTCTTCTAAATTGTCTATCGTCATCGACCTCGAGGTCGCCTTAGCACTTTATCGTCTTCTCATTTGTTCTTTGTTACTTTGCTGAATATTGATAATATAGAGCCTTGTTTAGCTATATTTTTACCTGTTATCCCCTTCCTGACTACCCTTGATAGCCCGAGATAGGCTCGAACCTCGGCCCCGAGGTGTCTGCCGGCTGATCTCATGCCCGGGTAACAGCCCCCTATTGGTTCGAGTACTTCCTTGCTTAACTCATTTTTCATCATTTTACTTCATGTTTTAGAACTAATCGTCCTAACAAACTAGCTCGAGAATAGTTCACGTATTTTTAAAATCTCATTTACAAATTTAATTGGTGTTAACATTTTCATAGTAAACGGTTTGGAGCCCACCGTGGGGCTAAAAATAATAGTGATTATTTTCTTACTAGTCTCATTACTTGAAAGCACGTTATCTTTCACACTTTTTCTTGCCCAAGATCTTTCGATTTCAGGTTAATGTCCAGCTCGATAAGGGAAATCGAGAACGATAAAGTCACAAAGAGAACAGTATAGACGTTCCAACGACTGGTGCTACACCGCCGGACCCCGATAATGCATCTAGATCGGTTCGAATGGATGCGGGTCTGCATGCCGCACAGTGAGGCAACGAAGTGTCTCGCACCAACAACGACATATAGCATGTTGACCAACAAGAAGCCAAAAAATCCCAGTCCGGGAAGAATAGGAAGTTAATCTTCATATTATTTTTGAAATGTTGCAGGAACGACATGTGGCTATCGCTCAGCTGCAGAGTCGCTCGGAGACTCCCAATGCGGTAGTACTAAAAATATCTCCTTATGTCGAACCAGTACCTGAGAAATCGGGCAACGATGGACTGGAAACCTACCTCGTCACAGTAAGGATGTTAGAAGACCTCATCGAAAGGATCGAATCATGCTCGCGGAAATTCCTACAGCAACTGTCTCCCAAAGATACGATCCTGGAACTCATTTCACGAAAGTCAGAAATGATGAATCTCCCTAGGTGTGAAAGGACCTCGAATCCATACAGGCATATCACCACTTATGCACGCTCGTCCAGGAACAACGACCTCCAAAATGTTGAACTCAAGCCCGTCTCGATAAGGAGATTCGAAGAAACTCTCCTGAAAGAAACCATGTCACAGCGCAACTGCCCGGCACCTGACCTCGCGGACCCGCTCATCGTACCAGCGCGGTCCATGAAAGCATGCGCCGGTGTCATCAAAGCAATACCAAGAGGGCCCAATGCACTTGAGGCCGAATGGAGAAGAAATAAAGTGTCGCGGGAAGCCGCACCCCGCTCCTCGACAGGACAAAAGAGATCGCTCCCGATTTCGACGAGTTGGGCAGCACAGACCTTCGCCCAAAACCTAAATAAAGCATACCTGGCGACTCCAGGGAATTCTAAGCCAAGCCTGGTCATATATCCGGACAAGGCTTGGTTCGATGCCCGCAACCGACACCAATCCCGAATCAGGGCCATAGACGGCTGTCCGGTAACCTCTTCTGGTTTGGTATATCCAGGCAGATTCCTCGAAAAGAAGTTAACACCGAGTGAATGAAGGCATCGTCCATGTGGCGCGAACAGAAGAGACGACTCGAGGTGAAACACGTCGTGCAACAACAAGGCAGTAGCCCGAGGACAACACCCTCGAGGAACCTCAAATGGTACCAGATTCAACAAGACGCAGCTAGTATGGAAACCTCGCCCGATAGAGTACGACTTCAACATTGCAGTGCCAAGCATAGTGGTTACCATAAGCAAAGCTAGGAACTCCAGGCGGCTCGGACCTATTCAATCAAAACTCCTCCAAGGAAACCATGGCCCGCCATGGGCACCACGAGGCGCCCGGGGTCACAGGCCCAAAATAGCAACAACTATGCCATTCAACAAAGGCCGCCACAAAGTGTCATCGAGCGGGCTGACACAAATCCAGCTCCACGGGAGGAAGGATATCGGCAGAAATAGAGCTGCCAACCCACGGCGCAATGCCAGAACTATGAAAAGTGGTGGCACCCCACAATGATCCGTAGAGTGTAGAGTGAAAGTTCCCATCACCAGAAAGGGACAGTCCCCGAAAATGCTCCCAAAGGACGCCATCGCGCCCGAGGGAAAGGACGTCGAAACTCCACCTCGGCATCGCATTAACGTATTGGTAATCCCCTCTTTCATTTGACTTGTTTCAAATAAAGCATGTGTTTATGAGCACAGGTGGTTCGGCTAACTATACCGACAATGTCAGGCTAAAGCCGATAGGACAATCCAGACCGACATCGCTCTCACGCCGAATCTCTGATATGTTTTTGACGGCAATCGTCACAACAATCAGATCGCTCCCTCTGTGCAACCCACCTAAGCTCGGGCTAATACGTCGAGCGCACAAGGCGCGGACGCTTTATATAGAAAAAAGTGGATACATCGCCCGGAGGCGACTCCGACCCTGCTCCGCCAAAGGGGTGAAACCTCACGACAAATGCAAGGCTAAATTATTTAGCTACAAGCGACAAGAGGTGATCCCTCACCATATGATCCATCGCCAGCATTGCCCTCGAATGGGTCAAAGGGTAAGCATAACCACATCTTAGGTCAGGCCTGGTCGAATGTGGCATAAGACTACGGCAGGACTCGCTCCTCGAAATGCCGCCGCACTTCGTAGAAAGGAAGAACTACTCTGCCCTTTTTGTCATTTCCTTTCTTTTCTTTTCGCTAACCTATATGCTAGCAGTCAGCTGAGGCATTCGGTAGCTCTGAACCTCACTCGGGGATCCGTGGCTCCCACAGGGCCCGTCGAGCATTCTTTCCTCAACCGGGTTTTTAACATGAAGAAGCTTCCGCCGACAAGATTATTAGCAAGGCTACATACCACCAAGAAGGGGATCCAACGAGATTGCAATCCTCTTTTTTAAGTTCCAAATGCGGAATCATATAACACATCGGATAGTCGAAGAAGTCGCACCCATGCAGACCGAACTCACAACAACGGGACAACATATATTTACAACATATATTTTCACCAAGCAATAAATGATATGTTTTAGGCATTCCATGCTTCGAAGAAGATTATTTCGGCGTGCTCACAGCAAAAACCTCTCCGTCAGATGTATCTCGAGATACTCGGAGACTTAAAAAATTCGGTGCCCTGATGACCCTAGGGTCGGGACGTCGTGCTCATCAAGCCCTTATGAAGCAACTCCGAGATCACGAAAAGCGATCTTTAGGCTTAAAAAACTCGATGACTCGGAGATTGCCACCAATCTTCACGTACTGGAAAATCTGAAATTGTTAGACCCTAGCGGGCACCCTCGGTATAACCAGATCTATTCTCCACAAACTATAAGACCTCAATAGGCATGGCAAACTGTAAGACCTCAACAGGCATGAAAAATCCCGCAGTTTAGGTTATAAGTCGCATTTGTAAGAATCCCTAAAGGGCATACCCTCGGTGTAGACACCTAAAACTGCCGCTCGAGATCAAAAATAGCCACGAACAAACGCACATAATTACGATCAAAACGGCCAATGCAGCCCAAATAACGCGACTCAGGGATGCCCGACTGTCGATAAAAAATCCTTCGAATATACTTCGAAAAGAACCGGTTAAAAAACATGCTTCCATCAACAGGCAAAAGATGAGTCCCGACCACGTCGGCCTTGAAATAGCAAGAGCATCAATCTACTCGACCTATGAGCTATGAACCTTATGAGGTGCTCAAAACATCACCGACTACGACTTGAAATCCAGGTTCTTTCAGAACCGACGACGGGTCAGGCAAAAATATACAAGAAGACCTTAACGAGTGGAAACAAAGCCTACAAAAAGCCCCAGGGAAAAAATAGCGTAAGAGCCATTGTCTCCAGCTAAGCAAGCCTACAGGCCTCATATTAAAATGTCTTTATGACCCTACAGCATAAAAGGTCTGTACGACCGTGTAGCGTAAGATCCATTATCACCAGCTTAAAAATTGACAACTTAAGGATTAAAGCGAGCTCGAATCGTAACCCAATTCAGAGATCGAATCCAAAATAGTTATAACTATGCAAGCCTACGGGCCACATACTAAAAGGTCTCAATGACCAAATGACAAAAAAGCCACCATCGCTGGCCGGAAACTCAAGAAAATATAATGGCCCATAACAGCCCGAGTCGCAACGACTCGGAGACTGGACCCGAAAAAATTGCAAAATGCCTAAAGGTACGATATAAATTCCACTACTGCCGATCGGAATCTCCAGAAATATTAAGTGTCAATTACAGCTCAAATCGCAATGTGACTCAGAGACTAGACCTGGAAAATCGCAAAACGCCCAAGGGCAGGAAATAAAAACCATTATCGCCAGCCCAAGCGGGCTCAAGGTTATATTAAGCTTGAGTAGGATCCTGACTCGGAGACTGAACTCGAGGACAATTAAACCTTAATATGCCTAAAGGCACGGCCCAAACGATACTATCGCCAGCCAAGACAAATCTCCAAGCCACGCGCTCAAGAAGTCATTTCAACCCAGAAGCGTGAAAGACCATCGCCCTCCACCCATGTAGGCGGGAAAGAGAGGGAAGGCCAATCAAATCTCGAGCCGTAACACGACTCGGGGACTAGTTCTAAAACTAGTCTACACGATCGAAAACGATGACAGAAAAAAGGTAGAAAGGGATTAAAGCTTTAAAATTATTCTTATATTACATATGCGAAAAAGCATTCTCCACCTACAGACACGCCCTACGCGTATCGAAAACAAAACTACGAATCGGTGGAATCTATATTCCGCACCAAAAGGCTACAGCTTGTCAAGTTCGCCCTCTGCAACATCAATAGGAAGTGACCGATCGTCACACTCATCCGCCCTTGCTCGAGCCAATTCCTCCAAGAGAATGAAGCCCCTCACACTAACCTCCTCGAATACCTCTCTCCGGGATCAGCAGCGAACATTTTCCTCAATCCTCTTCTCACGATCGAGGGCTTGCTTCAACTCAGATTGGGCATCACCATCATCCTTTTATGTAAATCGCAATCTCATGATCAGCCCTAGTTCCGCTTAATGTCGCTTCTGCCTGGGCATCAATTATCTTGGCTCTGACCTTCGAGAGATCAAACTCAAGTCTCTCGATCATATCCGCCTGAACTTTGGCATTGTCACGGGTCAAGTTGAGTTGGACCTCGAAAGCAGGGACCTTAGCTGAGGCGCTCATCTTCTCTAGAGCTTTAGCCTGTACTTGAGCTCTTAGCTTCTCGCAAGCGGCCCAACGGGATTTACGTCGCCTTTAAGGTACTCCAAGGCCTACGTCTTTTTCTGCAACTGATACGGCAATAGGAAATTAGCCTTAAGTTTAGAAAGAAGCAAAGCAAGCACTACAAGAAATTACCTGCTCCATCACATAGCTCTCATAGTTTGAACTCCGGTACGCCTCATATCGCCAATGCTGCAGCTCAACTTCCTTTTCCTTGCATAGAAGCCTAAGGGATTCTCCCTCATCCAGAACTCTCCAAAACTTGGCCCTTTGGCGGAGCAGCTTGGACTTGAGCCAATCACAGGCCTATGCAGGAAAGATCCAATGAGAGGAGGAAGAAGCAGGATACAAGGAAACTATACACAAACTCACCACAAAGGGAAGATGACGGATTTCCTCCAAATCAGAACACGCTCCTGTTGATCCTTCCCCTGTGATCCCAGAGAGCTGGCCCTGGGCACGACATGTTCACTCAAAAGAGTCGTTGGCCGGGAATCGGGCACTCCGAGAACATCAGACTCAGGCGACGCACTGTCCTAAAAAATACGAGCCCGACTAGCACCGCTAAAGGCTCCTTCGCTGTCACGATCAGGATTTTACACCATCGGGAGTCATGATTGCGCCTTCTGTTGGAGTTAGGCGAGCCAAGCATTAAAATATTTACGGATAACAACACAACAGTAATAATAATAATAAACCTTTAAATAAAAGTGGAAGTCTTTTATAACATAAATAACTAGAAACCCAAAATGCGGAAGTTAATATTTCTCTACCCAAGACTGGAGTCGAAATCTCACGAACCACTAAAGAGTGCTACAAACAAGGCTGAATATAAAATACATAATGTCTGTCTCGGTAAAATGAAAACAAACTGAAAATGGAGAAAGGGACTTCGGCCTGCGAATGTCAGGCTACCTCGTAAGTCCCTGGACTGAAGTCAGCTCCCGATCAGTATACTACTGTTGTGGTCCAAAAGCTGCTCCAGTACCATGATCTGTGCAAAAGAGCACAGAGGTGTAGCATCAGCACAACCGACCCCATGTGTTGGTAAGTGCCTGGCCTAACCCCGACGAAGTAGTGACGAGGCTAGACAGGACTACCAAATCAACATGTGCAGTTCAATATATATATATATATGCAATAAAAGGAAAGAAAATCGGAATTAAACAGTTAAAAAGGGAGGGAAACATGATATGAGGTAATACAATCCGGATACAAAGTCAACAACTTAAGGAAGGAACATGGCAATAACAATATTTAGCAAAAGCAGGAAAATCAACAGTTGCACGACATCAACCTTCGTGCTTTTACTCTCAATCTCACCAAAAGCAATAAAATAAAATGCACGGCATCACCGTTCGTGCTTTCCCTCACATAACTCTCATTTCATGGCACGGAATGATCTTTCGTGCAATTATAGTCAAATCAGAGCACGAAATGTCCCTTCATGCATAAATAATCAAACATGGCACGGAATGACCCTTCGTTCAAATATAATCAAAACATGGCACGGAATGACCCTTCGTGCAAAATTAATCACTCTTCCTCACCCAAACAGCAATCATAACCAAACGGGTGAAGGAATAAGCAAATAATAAGAAATGTCCCGGCAAGGGAAAACACAATTAAACAGCTAAATCCCGGCAAGGGAGCAACAGTAACAACTTTCACATCCCGGCAAGGGAGATAATCCATATATACTCAAACCATCCCGGCAAGGGATTAATCATATCCCTTTCTATTTCTTTCATTTCTTACTCAATAGTATTTTTATCGTTCGAGCCAACGCTCTAAAAAAATTCACAATTCATAACTAATCCTCATACTCTTCACATTATGTAGAATTCGTCAATTAGTATGGAAGAGTCCCAAGTAAATATCAGAATAAGTGCAAACAAGGACCCACGGTCATGCTAGACACCGGTGTATAGATACTCGTCACCATGCCTATACACCGTACTCGATCATTTAGCAATTAGCAATTAATAACACTCTAATCCTATTCCCTCACGCCAAAGTTAGATCAAACATTTAACTCAACTTCCACGGCCAAATCAATCCACAACGACCGCTTTTCCTCTATAATCCGACTCCGAAACAATGATATCTAGGCATAATTAATTCAATATTATCTATAAAGGTTCAAAAACATAATCCCATAACCTAGAAATGAATTTCCTAGCATCCTTCTAAAAATACCAATATTCGACACCGGGCCCACATGGTCCAAACACGAGGCTCGGACCAAAACCTAGCCACCCATAACCCCACGAGTTCAAATATATAATTTGTTTTAAGATTCGACCCCAAATTGAGGTTGATTCGCCCAAAATTCTCAAAACCCTAACTCTACTCAAAACCCTTAATTTCTACTTTGATTTCATGATTTAGGGCTAGGAAATTAATGATTAGTTGAAGAAATTAAGAGGGAATGAAGTTGGGAACACTTACCTATGAAGTTATGGAGGAAGAGGTTCTTCAAACTTGTCTATGGAGGGTGAAGGAGAAGAGTTCGTGTGAAAAAAAATGAGGAAATCCCGTAATGGCTACTGTTTTGAACTTTAAAAATCACCGAAGGATTTTACCCTTCGCGATCGCGACATCAGGGACGCATTCGCGATGAAGAGGGACTGGGGGGCATCACGTTCGCGATTGAGAGTATGCGAACACGAAGAAGGAAAATATGGGGGTCCTGGGGTTGGTCTACGCGGACGCGAGTAGGAAGACGCGAACGCAGTGAAGAGTTTGAACGGGCTACGCGAACGTGAGAAAGATGGACGCGGATGCCTATGCGGAAGAGGAAAATGTCAAGGCACTGGGAATGCGAGCCTGGGGCCGCGTTCGCGAAGAACAAAACCTGGTCTGCAACAGCTGAAGAAATCTGCTATGTTTCTAAGTGAAAAACCACCCCGAACCACCTCCGGATCACTCCCGAGCCCTCGGGGCTCCTAACCAAACACACACACTAACTCAACAACATCCCACGAACTCACTCGAGCGATCAAATCGCCAAAACAACATCAAAATCGATGAATCAAGCCTCAAAATCATCATTTTCATTTCAAACTTCTTAAACTTCTAACTTTAGATAATTAGGTCCGAAACATGTCGAACGACGTCCAATTTCGACCAAACTTCACAGAAAGCGCTTAACATATATTTCAGACCAGTACCGGGTGCCGGAACCAAAATACGGGGCCGATACCAATATTTTCTACCTCATTTTCATTTCTAATTTTCATATCAATTTTAGAAAAACAATTTTTTTCAAAAATCCATTTTCACGGGCTCGGGGCCTCGAATTTCGATTCCGGGAATACGCCCGAGTCCCATATTTTTCTACGGACCCTCCAGGACCATCACATCATGGGTCCGGGTCCGTTTACCCAAAACATTGACCAAAACTCAACTTTAATCATATTAATATCAAAATTCTTCAAATATTTCATAGAATTCACATATTTCAACATAAAAGCTTTCTGGCTACGCGCCCGGACTGCGCATGCAAATCGAGGCAACTAAAAGTGAGGTTTTCAAGGCCTCGGAAGATCAGGAGGATTATCTCTCCACTGGACACGCACTAAAGGAAAACTCTTCGACCTTAACCGTCGAACCTGCCGGTCTAGAATAGCTACCGGATCCTCCTCGTAAGACAGATCCTTGTCCAACTGGACAGTGCTGAAATCTAACACGTGGGTAGGATCGCCGTGATACCTCCAAAGCATAGACATATGAAACACTGGATACACGGCTGACAAGCTAGGTGGCAAGGCAAGTCTATAAGCCACCTCTCCCATACGATCTAAAATCTCAAATGGGCCAATGAACCTAGGGCTGAGCTTGCCCTTCTTCCCAAATCTCATCACACCCTTCATAGGCGATACACAGAGCAAGACCTGCTCACCGACCATGAAAGCTACATCTCGAACCTTACGATATGCATAACTCTTTTTCCGTGATTGAGCCGAACGAAGTCTGTCCTGAATGATCTTGACCTTATCCAAGGCCTCCTGAACTAAATCTGTACCCAATAACCGAGACTCTCCCGGCTCAAACCATCCTACTGGAGACCGACATCGCCTGCCATATAACGCCTCATATGGAGCCATCTGAATGTTGGACTGGTAGCTGTTATTTTAGGCGAACTCTGCTAAAGGCAAAAACTGGTCCCACGAGCCTCCAAAATCAATGACACAGGCTCGGAGCATATCCTCCAATATTTGAATAGTCCTCTCAGACTGTCCGTCCGTCTGAGGATGGAATGTTGTGCTCAACTGAACCTGGGTGCCTAACTCCTGCTGAACTGCTCTCCAGAAGCGCGAGGTAAACTGCGTACCCCGGTCCGAAATGATGGATGTCGACACCCCATGAAGGTGAACAATCTCTCGGATGTAGATCTCAGCTAACCTCTCCGATGAATAAGTGGCTGCAATAGGAATAAAATGCGCTGACTTGGTTAGCCTATCAACAATGACCCAAATAGCATCAAACTTCTTCCGAGTCATCGAAAGTCCAGTAACGAAATCCATGGTAATCCTCTCCCACTTCCACTCGGGAAGCTCAATCCCCTGAAATAAACCACCAAACCTCTAATGCTCATACTTAACCTACTGACAGTTCAAACATTGAGCCACATATGCAACAATATCTTTCTTCATCCTACGCTACCAATAATGTTCCCGCAAGTCCCGATACATCTTCGCAGCTCCCGGGTGAATAGAATACCGCGAACTATGGGCCTCCGCTAAGATCAACTCTCGAATCCCGTCAACATTGGGCACACAAACTCGCCCCTGCAACCTCAAAACACCATCATCATCTAAGGTCATCTTTGTGGCACCTCCACGCTGCACCATATCTCTCAGGACACACAAATGAGGATCATCAAACTGCCGATCACGGATACGCTCCAATAATGAAGAACGAGCGACCGTGCAGGCTTACACTCTGCTAGGCTCAGAAATGTTCAACCTCACAAGCCGATTGGCCAAAGCCTGAATATCCAGAGCAAGCGGTCTCTGGCTGACCGGAACATAAGCAAGACTACCCATGCTAGCAGACTTCCTACTCAATGCACCGGCCACCACATTGGCTCTCCCCGAGTGGTACAAAATAGTAACATCATAATCCTTCAATAGCTCCAACCACCTCCGCTGCCTCAAGTTCAACTCTTTCTGCTTGAACAAGTATTGCAGACTCTTGTGATCAGTGTACACGTCACACCATATAAATAGTGCCTCCAAATCTTCAAAGCATGAACAATGGCTGCTAACTCTATATCATGAACCAGATAATTCTTCTCGTGGATCTTCAGTTGCCTCGAAGCATAAGTAATGACTCTGTCATCCTGCATCAATACCGCACCAAGCCTAATATGGGAAGCATCATAATAAACTTTATAAGGCCCTGAGCCTCAGGGAAAAAACCAATATCGGTGCCGTAGTCAGAGCTGTCTTGTGCTTCTAAAAGTTCTCCTCACACTCTTCTGACCACCTGAACTGGGCACCCTTCTGGGTCAACCTGGTCATCGGGGCTGCTATAGAAGAAAAACCCTCCACGAACCGGTGATAATAATCTGCTAACCCCAAGAAACTCCAAATCTCAGTCGCTGATGCTGGTCGAGGCCAGTTCTTGACTGCCTCAATCTTCTTCGGGTCCACCTGAATGCCCTCTGCCGATACAACATGATCCAGAAATGCAACCGAACTCAACCAAAACTCACACTTCGAGAACTTAGCATACAACTGACTATCTTTCAGAGTCTGAAGAACCACTATGAGGTGCTGCTCGTGCTCCTCCCGCCTGCGGGAGTACACCTGAATATCATCAATAAAGACTATCACGAACAAGTCCAGATAAGGCCTGAATACTCGGTACATCAACTCCATAAATGCTGCTGGGGCATTGGTCAACCCGAATGACATGACCAAAAACTCATAATGCCCATACCGAGTGCGAAATGCTGTCTTAGGGACATCAGACGCCCTAATCCTCAGCTGATGGTAGCCAGATCTCAAGTCTATCTTTGAAAACACCTTCGCACCCTGAAGCTGGTCAAACAAATCATCAATCCTCGGCAGTGGATACTTGTTCTTTATCGTCACCTTATTCAACTGCCGGTTATCAATGCCCATCCTCATCGATCCATCCTTATTCTTCACAAATAACACCGGCGTACCCCAAGGAGAAACGCTATGCCTGATAAAACCCTTCTCTAGTAAATCTTGCAACTGGTCCTTTAACTCCTTCAACTCTGGCGGGGCCATGCGATACGGTAGAATAGAAATGGCTGCGTGCCTGGGGCTAGATCAATACAGAAATCAATATCCATGTTGGGCGGCATACCCGATAGGTCTGAAGGAAAAACCTCGGGGAACTGCTGAACAATAGGAACAGAGTCAATAGAAGGAACCTCTGCGCAAGAATCGCGAACATATGCCAAATAAGATAAACACCCCTTCTTGACCATGCATCGAGCCTTTACATATGAAATAACACTACGGGTGGCATGACCTGGGGACCATCTCTACTCTAATCGGGGCAAATCTGGCAAAGCCAAGTCCACGGTCTTGGCGTGACAATCCAAGATAGCATGATACATGGACAACCAATCCATCCCTAATATGACGTCGAAATCCACCATGTCTAAGAGCAATAAATCAACACGGGTCTCAAGACCCTCAAACACTACCACACAGGAACAATGAACTCGGTCGACCACTATAGAATCACCCACTGGTGTAGATACATAAATAGGGATACCCAAAGCATCACTAGGTATAGCCAGGTAAGGTGCAAAATAGGACGACACATATGAATACGTAGACCCAGGGTCAAATAGCACTGAAGCATCCCTATCACAAACCAGAATGGTACTTGTAATAACAGCATCTGAAGACTTAGCCTCTAGCCTGGCTGGCAAAGCATAACACCGGGGCTGGGCCCCACCTCCCTGAACCATGTCTCTGGGACGATCAGCTACTGGCTGACCTCTACCTATGCCGGTCCGAGCTCCACCTCTACGGTCCCTACTTCCACCTCTACGATCCCTACCCTCGCCTCTAGCTGGCTGGGCGAGCTGCGGATCGCCTGATGCCTGATGCCTGAATCATATTGCGAGGACCCTGCTGCTGAGAGCTGCCCGAGGCTCGAGGGCAAAACCTGACAATGTGACCGGGGTCGCCACAACCATAACAAGCCCTCAGCTGCTGCGACTGCTGGCCCTGTCGACCTGAATGTCCTCCCCGGAAGCTCTAAAGTGGAGGTGCACTGATGGGCTACTGATCAAAATAATGTTGCTGAGAACCACCACCGCCTGGAGTACCATGAGAAACCTGGAGCACTGACTGAAAGGGTCTCGGTGAATAACCTCTACCATATGAATCCCTGCCTCCAGACGAGGTACCACTGAATCTACCAGAATGACGAGGCCTCTTATCCGACACATGACCACCTCCTCGTGCAAGGGCTATCTCAACTTGGCGAGCCGCATTGGCCGCCTCTTAAAAGGAAATCTCACTACCAGCTCCCATGGCCATCTAGAGACGGATCGGCTGAATCATTCCATCAATAAATCGCCGCACCCTCTCTTGCTCCGTGGGGAGTATAACAATAGCATAGTGTGCCAAGTCAATAAACTGAGTCTCGTACTGTGTAATTGTCATGGAGCCCTACTGGAGGCGCTCGAACTGCATGTGAAGTGCCTCTCGCTGAGTGACTGGGGAGAATCTTCTCCCAAAACAACTCCGCGAACTGATCCCATGTCAATGCTGGAGACCCTGCTGGTCTAGACAAACAATAATCCCTCCACCAAGTCTTGGCGGATCCTGCAAGCCGGAAGGTGGCAAAATCGACCCTGTTGGTCTCCACAATACCCATGGTCCTAAGGATCTTATGGCAGCTAAATAAGAAATCCTGTGGATCCTCTGATGAAGCACCACTGAATGTGGTGGTGAAGAGCTTGGAGAACCGATCAAGTCTCCACAAGGCATTCGAAGACATAGCTGCTTCATCACCGACCTGTGCTGCAATACCTGGCTGAGCTGTCACAGCTGGCTGAACCACAGGGATATGAGCCTGGGGAGCTACCTGCTCCAGAGTACGTGTAGCAGGAGTCTGAACCCCTTCTCCAGCCTAAGAAGTGGCTGGTGCTACTGGTAGCAAACCCACTCTAGTGACACTCTCCATAAAGCCTGCCAATCTAACTAAAGCATCCTGAAGATCTTGGGTGACCATGACCCCTCTTGGGACCTCAGTTGGGCCCACCGGAGCTGCTGGGGCAGGAACTTCCTCATCATAGTCAATATGAGGCTCCACCTCTAGGACTGCTGCCCGGGCTGAGTTCTGCCCCTGCCTCAGCCTCTGGCACGACCTCTGCCCCTCGCATGAGCTGCTGCTGGGGGCTCGGGCTGCTGCGCGGTAGAAGAGGAAGCACGTGTTCTCGCCATCTGCGAAAGAACAGAGTAGAAAGACAATCAGTATTTGAGAAACAAAATCGCACAACAAGAAAGAACACAAGTGAAACTTTTCCTAACTTCGTAGCCTCTGAGGGATAAATACAGACGTCTCCGTACCGATTCCTCAGAATCTACCAAGTTTGTCCGTGAGTAGCGAGACCTATGCAATCTAGTGCTCTGATACCAACTTGTCACGACCCGGATTTCCCACCATCGGGATTCGTGATAGCACCTACTATCGGAGATAGGCGATCCAAGCATTAAAACATTTGCGGATAACAACACAAGAGTAATAACAATAATAAACCTTTAATAAAAGCGGAAGTCTTTTATAACATAAATAACTGGAAACCCAAAATGTGGAAGTTAATATTTCTCTACCCAAGACTGGAGTCGCTATCTCACGAACCACTAAAGAGTGCTACAAACAAGGCTGAATAGAAAATACATAATGTCTATCTCGGTAAAATGAAAACAAACTGAAAATGGGGAAAGGGACTTCGGCCTGCGAACGCCAGCTAGGCTACCTCGTAAGTCCCTGGACTGAAGTCAGCTCCCGATCAGTATACTACTGCTGTGGTCCAAAAGCTGCTCCGGTACCGTGATCTGTGCAAAAGGAACAGAGGTGTAGCATCAGCACAACCGACCCCATGTACTGGTAAGTGCCTGGCCTAACCCCGACGAAGTAGTGACGAGGCTAGGCAGGACTACCAAATCAACCTGTGCAGTTCAATATATATATATATGCAATAAAAGAAAAGAATACCGGAATTAAACAATTAAAAAGGGAGGGAAACATGCTATGGGGGAATACAATCCGAATACAAATTCAACAACTTAAGGAAGGAACAGGGCAATAACAATATTTAGCAAAAGCAGGAAAATAAATAGTTGCACAGCATAAACCTTCGTGCTTTTACTCTCAATCTCACCAAAATCAATCAAATAAAATGCACGGCATCACCCTTCGTGCTTTCCCTCACATAACTCTCATTTCATGGCACTGAATGATCCTTCGTGCAAGTATAGTCAAATCAGAGCACAGAATGTCCCTTCGTGCATAAATAATCAAAACATGGCACAGAATGACCCTTCGTGCAAATATAATAAAAATATGGCACGGAATGACCCTTCGTGCAAAATTAATCACTCTTCCTCACCCAAACAGCAATCACAACCAAACGGGCGAAGGAATAAGCAAATAATAAGAAATGTCCCGGCAAGGGAAAACACAATTAAACAGCTAAATCCCAGCAAGAGAGCAACAGTAACAACTTTCACATCCCGGCAAGGGAGATAATCCATATATACTCAAACCATCCCGGCAAGGGATTAATCATATCCCTTTCCATTTCTTTCATTTCTTACTCAATAGTATTTTTATCGTTCGAGCCAACGCTCTAAAAAATTCACAATTCATAACTAATCCTCATACTCTTCACATTATGTAGAATTCATCAATTAGTATGGAAGAGTCCCAAGTAAATATCAGAATAAGTGCAAACAAGGACCCACGGTCATGCTAGACACCGGTGGATAGATACTCGTCACCATGCCTATACACCGTACTCGATCATTTAGCAATTAGCAATTAATAACACTCTAATCCTATTCCCTCAAGCCAAAGTTAGATCAAACATTTAACTCAACTTCCACGGCCAAATCAATCCACAACGACCGCTTTTCCTCTATAATCCGACTCCGAAACAATGATATCTAGGCATAATTAATTCAATATTATCAATAAAGGTTCAAAAACATAATCCTATTGCCTAGAAATGAATTTCCTAGCATCCTTCTAAAAATACCAATATTCAACACCAGGCCCACATGGTCCAAACACGAGGCTCAGACCAAAACCTAGCCACCCATAACCCCACGAGTTCAAATATATAATTTGTTTTAAGATTCGACCCCAAATTGAGGTTGA
>MU725988.1:35680-56309 GCA_026770625.1 Nicotiana glauca
TATGAAAAAAAATGAGGAAATCCCGTAATGGCTACTGTTTTGAACTTTAAAAATCACTGAAGGATTTTACCCTTCGCGATCGCAACATCAGGGACACGTTCGTGATGAAGAGGGACTGGGGGGCATCGCATTCGCGATTGAGAGTATGCTAATGCGAAGAAGGAAAATCTGGGGGTCCCGGGGTTGGTCTACGCGGACGCTGTCACACCTCCTTTTTACGCTACCGCACCCCGCGAATGGATGTAGTAGAGGGGAGTTTTCCAATTAAAGGACAATCAAAACGGGATATATTATTAAGAGTTGGAGTCGCCACTTGGGAGATTTATGGTGTCACAAGTCACCGGTTTGAATCCCGAATCGAGTAACAAATTGACTCTATATTACAGTCTGCGAACCAGAAATCCGGATAAGGAATTCTGTTAACCCGGGAGAAGGTGTTATGCATTCCCGAGTTCCGTGGTTCTAGCACGGTCTCTCAACTGTCATATTCGGCTTATTTATCTGATTTTAACAATTATGCACTTATATGCAAGTTATAACTCTTTCACCGCTTTTATTATTATTATTATTATTATTATTTTAATAAAGAATTGCAACATTGTGAAAACGTATCTCGAATCACGTCACAATCAATGTACCCGTGGTTATCGACATATTTCGACTCCGTTGAGATTCGAATTTGGGTCATATAAATGTGCACCCGAATTTAAGAAAGTAATTTATTAAAGGCGTGCCTGAAGCGACTAGCGTATCATTATTTTGGGTGAGGCCGTAAAATTTTGCTAAACGGCCCCTCCCGAAGTCTAAGTAACTTTACAAACACGTATAGAGGGCCCCGCAGCTTGTGCGTTCTATTTGGCGAGGCTCATCTCGTTTATTTTAAAAAAATATCATCCTAAAATGACTAACATTTTTCTATTAAGCGTCTCTAAAAATGAAAGAAGAAAAGATCCTAATTAATTTACATGCTCAAGAATTGTTATAGTTGGGTTCCGAACACAGTTTGTTAAATCAGAATATAAACGTGCATATGGTAGTTCGTTTGCCAACATGGGCCCAGGTCCAGCGCATGTAGTGTTAAACCGGACATGGGCCATCTTATTCAAATGTTGAGGCCTAGTTAAGTTATTCTACACATTCAGGATTTGCAATGCAGAAAGTGTAAAGTAATGGTATCTAATTAAACATGTTGTTGCAAGTTTTAGAAAGTCAACAATTGAATGGGATAACTTAGATGTCTAGTAATTCAAACAGTCTACTAGGCCTGATTATGTTGGACTTGCATTTGAAATATACTACCTAATAACCAAATTGAAATAAACAGAGTATTATTTACTACGACATCATCTTTCTTTTAACTAAGAGCATACATGGAAAGTTCACAAAACTAAACTACTATAAAAGACTGTCTAGTTATACATTTCATAGGCAGAAATCTACATGACAGTAGTATTTAAGATGAACTCAATACAATCAGCAAGAAGAAAAGAAAAAGCTAAATTAAAACTTCCACTTCCATTTTTATATGCATTCATGCTTCCATATTTTTCAGCTTACAATAGCTAGTGTATCAGTTGTGTACCTGGTATAAGAAGCAAAAGAAGAGGAAGATCAGCAGAGTAGCAGTAGCATACAACACAGCAACAGCAACAGTAACAGATTGGCCCAGCAACAGATTTAGAATACCAGCAGAATCCCAGCAAACACACCAATGAAACAATGACAAATGACCCAACCAAACTCAGGAAACAAACCAAATGACACCCCAGCAATATCCCAGAAATAAACCAGCAATCACAAACAGAACAGGATGAACCAGAAGTGCAAAAGATGCAATGGACAGTTCTGATTTTCTGTTGTTTAACACTCAAAATAGAACACTCTAAAAAAACTCTCAAACTACTGATCTCAGGGCAAAAGACAACCTGTTTTCACTCTCTAAAAATGAACTCTTGTGTTAAAAGTCAGCCAACTTTCTAAGCTCTCAATACTGAATTTCTAATGCTCAAAATCCAGCCAACTCAAATTTTTCTAACTCTCAACTTTTAGAGTCAAAATCCAGCCAAATTTTCACTCTATCTCTCTGACTTCCCCCGATTAAAAGCCAGCCAAATTAAACTTAAATTCTGGACTTCTTGTGTTAAAAATCTAGCCCCTTTTCACTCAAAAATGACTCTATTTATAACCTAAAACAGGCCTGCTCACTCTGCCTTGAACTCCCCAGACTTTAATTCTGCCCATGCCCTCTAAATCCCCACTCCTAATGTCTTATCTTCTTCCAAGCTATTTTGTTCCCTACACTTACATGTTTTGTCCCCTATTGTTTCAATCAAGAGTCATGGGGTATTAATTAAATCCCATACTATTATGTTTGGTCCCCCATTGATATTAAACTAATGGTATTTAAACAACCACTTGACAGACCCTTAAGTTAGTCTTAATTACAGCCCTGTTAAATCCCAATATTACCCCTTGACCCCATGTATATTACTGTCCTACCTGACCCTTGTTAGTCTGTTACTCAAACCCTATAAAAGTCCAAACCTATCAAACTGGTTTCTGGTTTATCTATCTACAGTTATAAACCAGTTCCTAGTATCAAATTCACACAGTGATTCACAGTAAGAGACCAAATCAACTCAAAAATTGGTATCAATCAGATGGAATGAGTTGATCATATTGGGAACCAATCCTGATCAACTCAAACTAAATGATCAAAGAGGGATTTGCTAATGTGAGCAAAACATGAATATCAAGTATGTTCAAACAATCAACAAGATGAACTGAGATGCATTTGAAGGTGTCAACCAAGCTAAACTCTAAGTTCAGAGCAAACATATTAACATGCTCGTTCTTAATTAGAACAGAAAGAAGCAGAGGTACTGGCATGAACCTATTATCATGTTATTCTAGCCTTGTAGTATGAAAAACTAATTGACGACACGTATGCAATCGACCACACAAATTATAACATCCAACAGTTAACAACAAACAACAGGGTGATTCATGTGGCTTTGGACAAAACAAAGAACTTATAAACTAACTATTCGACGAAATTTCAAATCGATTATATAGCTCAACACACACTTAACAATGGACAGAAGAAAAATTTTACCAAATAAAAGGCCTGATTGAAGGAGAGAAGATTTTTGACAGAATTTGAACAGAAAGTTAATACAACAAATGAACATATAACAATAAACTAGAAATAGAATAAACAAAAAGAGAGGAAAAATACCTCAAGAGCTCAAAAACAAACAACTCGACTTGAACTCAGACTCATGCCTTTTGAGGTCGAACGGACCTTAATCGAGTGTTCTCAACTGAGAACACTTCGACTAAGGTCCATTGGAAACCCAAATTCCTTTAATTTCAGACAAAACGTAGGCTTTGGTTTTCTAGGGTTCCTCGGGTTTGATTTGGGGTTCGAATGTTTCTAGCCAGATTCGAACCAAACCAAATGCATTTTGGGCACGAGGGAGGTCAGGGTGTGACAGGGTGTGAGTTTGGGCTTAGTTGGAGTGGGTTCGAGTTCTGCTCGAATCTTCAAACGAAGATTCGAGACGATGGGGGATGATTCGAGCTAGACGGTTCATGGATTCGTAATGAGGGTGGTCAGGTGGTTTAGGGGTGTTGGTTTGGTGATCGGCGGCGTTGTTGCCGCCGGGTTTCAGGTGAAGGAGTTGGGGGACGGCGCTAGGGTTTGGGGGTTGGCTTCGTCTCTGATGGAGACGATGAGAGAGATGAGGGGGTTTGGCTCGGGGGGGGTGGGGTGTGATTTAGGTTTATATACGAAATCAGGGGATTAATCCAGGTCGTTGGATCAATTGAGATCGATGGCCTGGATCAATTCCCTTGTGAGGAACGACGCCGTTTCTTTAAATAAGAGACTGGGTCGGTTTTGGATGGGAATGGGTCGGGTTATTAGGGGGCCTTGGGACCGTTAGATCAAATTAAATCAATGGCTCGGATACATTGACCAAATACGTCGTCGTTTGAATATATCTAGAGATGGACTGGACCATTAGATCTGTTTGATCAACGGCCCAGATTTGAGACAACTAAACGGCGTCGTTAAGACCGTCTGAGAGACCAGGTGCTTTGGGCCGGGTAAATGCATTGTTTGGGCCTGGTTTTGGTCCAACAAAGTGGCCCAATTCCGAGTTTTTCTTCATTTTCATTTTTTTTCGCCCTTTTCTTTTTCCTCTTTTAATTCCTAATTAACAAAAATTCTTCAATAAATTGTAAAACCAAAAATTAACTCAAAAATATTAATTAACCCTTAATAATAATTGATAGACAAGATTTGACACCAATTAGAAACAAAAATCACACAATTGTACACTTATTGACAAAAATAGAACAAATACATATTTTTGTGATTTTCTTTCTTTTAAAACCAAACTATGGTTTAATTAATTCCAAAATGCACAATTAAATCCTAAATAAGAATGCAACATGTATTTTTGTATTTTTAAATTAATTAAAAACAAGATAAACCTTCACAGACGAAAATAATTATCCAAAATGTCACGCAAAAATTCTCAAAATTGTACCCAAAGGCAATCTGTTTTATTTTTCGATTTCTTTTGGAGTAGTTTTCGTGAAGCAAAAATCACGTGCTCACAGACGCGAGTAGGAAGACGCGAACGCAGTGATGAGTTTGAACGGGCTACGTGAACGCGGGAAAGATGGACGCGAACGCGGAAGACGAAAATGTCAAGGCACTGCGAACGCGAGCCTGGGGTCGCGTTCGCGAAGAACAAAACCTGGTCTGCAACAGCTGAAGAAATCTGCTATGTTTCTAAGTGAAAAACCACCCCGAACCACCTCCGGATCAGGCTCCTATCAAACACACACACTAACTCAACAACATCCCACGAACTCACTCGAGCGATCAAATCGCCAAAACAACATCAAAATCGATGAATCAAGCCTCAAAATCATCATTTTTATTTCAAACTTCTTAAACTTCTAACTTTAGATAATTAGGTCTGAAACACGTCGAACGACATCCGATTTCGACCAAACTTCACAGAAAGCGCTTAACATACATTTAAGACCTGTACTAGGTGCCGAAACAAAAATACGGGCCCGATACCAATGTTTTCTAACTCATTTTCATTTCCAATTTTCATATCAATTTCAGAAAAACAATTTCTTTCAAAAATTCTTTTTCTCAAGCTCGGGACCTCGAATTTCGATTTCGGGAATACGCCCGAGTCCCATATTTTTCTACGGACCCTCCAGGACCATCACATCACGGGTCCGGGTCTGTTTACCCAAAACGTTGACCAAAGTCAACTTTAATCATATTAATATCAAAATTCCTCAAATTTTTCACAGAATTCACATATTTCAACATAAAAGCTTTTTGGCTATGCGCTCGGTCTGTGCACGCAAATTGAGGCAACTAAAAGTGAGGTTTTTAAGGCCTCAGAAGCACAGAACGAATGAGGAAATAGGTGATGACCCTTTGGGTCGTCACATCCGCATTGCGGGCTCCGGTCCTTCTTGTTACTGTCATCCCTCGGCCCGGAGGCCGACGACTCCATCCCCTCTCTGAAAAAGTGCTACCTCTCCCCAAGGAACTGCCCTATATCTGCAAATGGAGAATCCAGTACAGACGAGATGGGAAAATGTTACCTCGGGTATACGCCAGCAGGGGAAAAACAACATACGCATGTACCTTGATGTTCTGCTCCCTACCTAATACGAGACATAGCTCGCCACCTACGTTCGTCGCAAGACAAATGGGTCACCAACCTCCGAACCCAACCTGGCAGATCATGGACTTCGCCCGGTGTCCACAAAGTTGCTGCAACAAGGGAGATAACATTGTTATTTGGCTGATTTTCGCTATGAGCAAAATCTGAAAGAGCGACAAAGCGCCTCATTCACGTGCATGATTCTACCATTCGGGAAATGGAAAAAATTCCACAGAAATAATATCGGTCGTCCGGACTCGGACAAACCAACTGGCCCACTCTTGGTCTCCACCCTCCTTGTCGTTAACAACGAAGGGCGTCGGTGAACGACCCCTCAGAGTTAGCAGGCCTCAGTGATGAAATGGCTGATATAGCCTGATGAGATGATCAAGCGTGAACTCAAGCCCGACTTTCTCCACGAAGAATCTCATCATCAACACCATTCGTCGAAGCGACAGATGAATCTGCGCCAGGGTTACCCGATACTTCAAACAAAAGTCAAGCACAACCTTATTAGGGGGGCTAAATGCAAAAGGGTATAGGTGTACACTTAAGAACCCATCAGCAGAGTCCGCAATACCTTATTCAAGGGAGAGCACCTACAGCGTTACCCCCTTGCTCCACCCGCAATATTGCCTCGCCATCTCTAGGTGCTCCTCTCTTATCAAGGATACTGTCTCCGGAGCAAAACCCTTCGATTCTCGAGTGCTAGGAATAGCACTCTCCGCTTTTCGCCATGCCGGTTCCAAAGTGGTCGCCATGACTATGGTAAAACTGACAAAATAAAGTAAGGGCAAGCACCAACACTTTTCACCCTTTAAGAGATAAGGAGATACCATGTCGAAACAGAAGTACAGCTACCCAAAAATAATAAAATCTCGCAAGAAAGCCGAAGCCACCCCACGTGCAAGGAGAAACGGTGAGTCGCCTGCTCGAGGTAAGCTCCGGAAAGCTAACAGCCACAGTACAAACAGACGGGTTAATACCCGATCCAGGAAATGTCCTCCAGCAAAGGTCAAGACTCGAGAGGCCAAGAGTATTATCTCCATACTCGAGGCAGCATTTCACATCGGGAGCCCCCGGCCCAAGAAATAGGGCCTCTATGAGCTCCAAAATGCCGATACTAGATTCAAGGCAAGCGTCTGGTCTCGTGATCCCCTCTCCAGAGGAGTAAACCTCGGAAGCTCCAATCACCAAAGCTCCACGAAGGCCCAAATAAGCGCCCAAAACATAGGCAAACTCCTCGGCGGAAGCCAACTTTATACTTTCTAAAAAGGTTATCTACATCAAGATCAACAGGGCCCCCGAGCACCCTAAGATGACATTTATCCGGGATAACGTTCCTGAAGGCTCCGGAATTCGACGCATGATCTCCAAACAAATTAGCAGGCTTTAGCAGCTCGAACTTATCCAAGCGGTCTACCATCAATCTAAAATACGATAATAAGGTCGAAGGAGAGCCATACCGATCAGCTGGAGACCAGGACAAGCTCTCACGGAAGACTCCGACGGCCAACAAACAAAAGAAGGTATTCAAAGAGCCCCGAAGAGTGTAAGAGCATACAAATATAAAACAAAGTAAGGGAAGCAGGAGTCAGCAAAATATATTCTTATTTATGAAAGATTCGTGTACAGTAGCCCCCGAGGGGTCATGACATGCAATTACAAATCCCTCGAAGGGCCATTACATACAAATTACAAAGGCCTACAAGAATTTACACCTAAAACAGAGGAACGGGAGGATGTACATGTGATGAAACCCGGGCGCCTGATCTGCCTTCGAGAGTCCATCTCTGGTATCAGCATCCACGTGTGCCACACCCTTGAGCACATATCCTCGAGGGTGACTCCTTCAACTTCCACCTCGTATAGGTTCCTAGCTCAATCCCCCGAGGTATCTCCACCAGAGAAGATGAAGGAGAGCAAAAGAAGGGAATGCAGAGGAGGCAGAGAAAAGAGACATGGCCTGCCAAAGCCATAGCTTGAAGGTTCAGCGGGCTCCTGCCTCAACAGTCGGTGGTGCCACTTTATCCCTTAGGAAAGAAAGAACCCTAAGGATGAAGTGCCACACCAGGCCTGGGTACAAGAGTGAGCAGCGGTGCGTAATCCGAGCAGCCATCTACACGAAGGGGAGACCGAACCCCTATCCATCACCATCTCAGGCCAGTGGCAGCATCAAGGGTCGGCATACCAATGACCACAATAATAACAAGACAACCCAATTATGTTCAACGAAGGGAGGCCCCGACAGAAAGCCGCACGCAGTCCGAAGTAACTCCTCCAAATAGCCTTGAGATAGAAAGCTTCCATCGTGATGTTCAAAGGTAAAAAAGATGATAAGAAGGAAGAGACAAGCATGCCAACGGAAGTATTGAGATGGGAAAAACAATGCCAAAATGCCCTTATTTATATAGGAATAAATGACACGGTGATCGAGGCTCTGGAATATTGACCGGCGAATACAATTACTACTTCCTTGAAAAAATGAATCGACGGCAGTACTTTTTGCCTTGATGAGCAGAAATGACAGAATACCAAGCAGGAATCTATGAGATACGCCATCTGTTACAAAAGATTTTGCCGCGATCCGAATCGCCAGCATAATGTCGCCAAAGGGAGCTCGAGGAGTCAAGTGTCAAAATCATTTCCCGTCACTTCGGCATGGGAAACGTAGAGACTATCTGTACGCGGTAAAATCAGAAAACTTGATTTTTTGTTGTCAAGACATTACAAAATCTTGCCCCGAGACCACGAGGGTGGGAGGCCGCGATCGAGTTATTAGTCTAGGGGCTCGTCGAAGCCCAACTTGGGAGAAATGGGGGCCGAGGTCAGGACAGAAGGGGAAGCCCCCTATGCACATGGCTGTATCTGACAGGCCCGGCCTATCTAGAGCCTTCTGTGAGGCCTTGCATCAAGCCGTCCCATCTTCGTACTCTTGTAATTAATACACATGTACTTATAGCCGAGTTATCCTCCTTTATAAAAGGGACTCACCCTACCTTGTAAAGGACAGATGTTGCTCCACTTCTCCACAAATGCAATAATCTCTCTCTCTTTCTCTCTCTTCTAAATTGTCTATCGTCATCGACCTCGAGGTCGCCTTAGCACTTTATCGTCTTCTCATTTGTTCTTCATTACTTTGCTCAATATTGATAATATAGATCCTTGTTTAGCTATATTTTTACTTGCTATCCCTTTCCCAACTACCCTCGATAGCTTGAGGTAGGCTCGATCCTCGGCCCCGAGGTATCTGTTGGCTGATCTCACGTCCGGGTAATAGCCCTCTACTAGTTCGATTACTGCTTTGCTTAACTCACTTTTCATTATTATACTTCACATTTTAGCATTAACCGCCCTAACAAACTAGCTCAGGAATAGATCACTTATTTTTAGAATCCTATTTACAAATTTAATTATTATTACCATTTTCACGGTAAACAAACATACTCACTGGTTTCAGAGGGTTTAGGAGCTTTGTTGGTTGTAGCTTTCTTGCTTACGACCGTTTGAAGTGCAATAGGTAGGTTGTTTTTGCCTCAACCCCGACCTCGGGAGGGTTCTGCCCTCCCTTTCAATGTATCACCTCTACCACGTGAGCGAACCATTGTCTAAAACACATAAGTAATAGAAATCAGTTAGAATTGAAAATCATAGTGTATACAGAAGCATGATTTAAAGTTGCAGTAACACAGTTTTAGAAGGGGCAGTGCGGACCGCACATAAGTGTGTGCGGCCGTAGACTGCCGAGTGCGGACGCATAAGTCCACAAACGGACCGCAAAAGTTTGAGTGCGGCCACGCAATTCATTCACACACATGCCCTAACTCTAACTCGGAGAGTTGTGGACCCCACAAAATTCTGTAAGGTCGCAAAGCTCAAAGTGCGGACCGCACAAAAATGAGTACGTCTGCACAATTTGAATTTAAACGACACTGGTTTTGGGTTCATGCAATTTTGTTCACAAATTTGACATGGTTTTAGCAATCAAACTTCATTAGTTACTTACCCAGGCCCCAATTAACATTTATAATGCTACCCACACAATGCTAAGCAAGAATGAACATCTATTAATATTATTAGGCATAAACTTAACCCTAGATTAAAGAACAAAACGAATAAAAAAAAGGAAGAATCTAAAGATGAAATTAACATACGAGTAATGAAGATGCAGGTGAGATTCAACGCAAATGAAATGAGGGAAGATTTGAGAATAATGGGGATATACACTATGCTAGCTTAGTTTCAGGGTTCAAGGATCTAAAGTGTAAAAAGCTGAGAAAGGCTCTATTTATACTTTTGACCCGTCGGGCCAGACCTACCTAAGTGCGGCCGCATAATTTTGAGTGCGGTCCACACTCCTTACCTTCTCCTGCGAAGACTTGCTACGGTATGCACAAAAGTGAGTGCGTCCATAGAATTAGTGCAGACCGCACAAAATATCTGCGGCCATAATTTTTTAAGGACTTTTGACAGGACAAACTTCAGAGACCATGTATTTTTTATCTTCCAGTTATGCGACCGTACATAGAATTGCGTGACTATAGAGTGTCAGTGCTCTCCGCATAATTCTGGTGCGGTCCGCACTTTTTGTGACACTTAGTCAAATTTTCTTGCACAGTCCCTGCAATGCACACCCATTCTTGCATACATTTCATAACTATTTAGCACCAAACAAAGTCTATCTAATCAAAAGAAGAGAAAAAAAAAGAAAGAAAAAGACAGGGTTTCCTCCCAAGAAGTGCCTGGTTTAACATCGCGACACGATGCAGATTACCAATCACTAGAAATGAAGAACCGCCATAATGTGGCCATCATCAACCTTGCCAATATAATGTTTAACCCAGTGCCCATTGACTCTAAAAACCTCATCATTCTTATTTTTCAAATCTAGAGCACCAAAGGGGGTTACATTCACCACTTCAAAGGGGCCACTCCATTTTGACTTCAACTTGTCCTGAAACATCTGTAACCGGAAATTGAACAATAGCACAAGATCACCTTTTTTAAACTCATTGTTGTGGATGTACTTGTCATGGAAGTACTTTATCTTTTCCTTGTAAAGGGACGAACTTGTGTAGGCATGGTACCGGAATCCATCAAGCTCATTCAATTGTGCTACTCTTAGTTTTTCAGCGACATCCCATTCAAGTTTAAGCTTCTTCAATGAACACATGTCCTTATGGTCAAGTTCAACCGGCTCCTTCCCAAACACCAATAGATATGGAGACATCCCAAACGATGTCTTATAGGCTGTCCTATAAGCCTAAAGAGCATCATCAAGTTTAGACCAATTAGTCCGGTTGGCATTCACAGTCTTTGACAAAATACTCTTGATCTCCCTGTTGGAGACTTCAACCAGTCCTCTTGCTTGAGAATGGTAGGGGGTTGAGAATTTTTTGGGTGACACCATACTTGGTGAGTAAGGTATCAAAAGCCCAGTTGCAAAAAATGCAAACCCCCATCACTAATAATAGCCCTCGGAGTACCAAACCTTGTGAAGATGTTCTTTTTCAAGAATGCCACCACACTTCGAGCTTTGTTGTTGGGTAAAGCCACGGCTTCAACACATTTTGACACATAGCCTACAACTACCAAAATGTAAGTGTTCCCACAAGAGCTAACGATCGGTCCCATGAAATCAATACCCCAAACATCAAAGATATCAATCTCCAAGATGGTGGTGAGGGGAATCTCATTCTTCTTAGAAATACCATCGGCCCTTTGGCATTCATCACAACGCTTGACAATATCACTAGCGTCCTTGTAGAGAGCAGGTCAATAGAATCCACAACTCAACACTTTTGCAGCCGTTCTAGGTCAACCATGGTGACCACCATACGGTGAAGAGTGGCAAGCCTCAAGAATTCCCATTTGTTCCTCCTCTGGTGCACATCACCAATCAAACCATCGGTACATATCCGGAAAAGATACGGCTCATCCCAATAATAGTCCAAGCCATCCCATTTGAACTTCTTCCTTTGATTTGAAAAGAACTCATCCAGTACAATGCCGCTCACAAAATAATTAGTTGGATCAGCAAACCATGGCATCCCGGTCATTAAAATGGCTAGGAGTTGCTCGTCGGGTAATGAATCATTGATCTCAAGGACGTCATGTGGCCTCCCCTCCTCCTCCAATCGGGACAAGTGGTCCGCCACATGATTTTCACTACCCTTGCGGTCTTGAATCTCTAGATCAAACTCTTGCAATAGAAGCACCCACTACATTAACCATGCCTTGAAATCGTTTTTGCTCATCAAATACCGAGGCGACGTATGGTCGGTGTGAACAATCACCTTAGTACCCATCAAATACGGTAGGAGCTTCTCCATAGCAAAAATAATAGCAAATAGCTCTTTTTCGGTCATTGTGTAGTTTACTTGGGCATCATTCATGGTCTTGCTAGCATAGTAGACCGGATGGAAGATTTTGTTGATTCTTTGCCCCAACACTGCTCCAACCGCAACATCACTAGTGTCACACATGAGCTCAAAAGGCCAGCTCCACTCCGGTGCGGTGATAATAGGAGTAGTAGTCAACTTGAACTTAAGCAACTCGAATGACTTCATACAATCTTCATTGAAATACAACTTGTCATCCTTCTTCAAAAGTTTGCACAATGGGTTCACCACCTTGGAGAAGTCCTTGATGAATCGGTGATAGAAACATGCATGACCCAAGAAGCTCCTCACTCCCTTCACGGATGTAGGGGGGGAGTTTGGAGATCACCTCAATCTTGGCCTTGTCGACCTCAATACCATGCTTTGAAATTTTATGGCCAAGGACAATGCCTTCCTCGACCATGAAGTGACACTTCTCCCAATTCAACACCAAATTTGTCTCCTCACATCTAGCCAATACCCTATCCAAATTTCCAAACAATCTTTAAACGAATTTCCAACCATAGAAAAATCATCCATAAAGACCTCAAGAATATCCTCCACCATGTCGGTGACCATTGAAGTGTTGTCAGTGCATTGCACAACCCAAATGGCATCCGCGAGAATGCGAAAGTACCATAGGGACAAGTGAAAGTGGTCTTCTCTTGGTCCTCAAGAGCAATAAGGATTTGGTTATAGCCGGAGTATCCATCAAGAAAGCAATAAAAAGCATGTTCGGCCAACCTATCGAGCATTTGATCAAGAAATAAAAGCGGGAAATGATCTTTCCGAGTAACTTTGTTGAGTTCCTATAGTCCATGCACACTCTCCACCTGGTGACAGTTCTTGTTGGGATCAATTCATTCTTGTCATTTGTTACCATATTCATGCCCCCTTTCTTTGGGACACATTGCACCGGAGAGGTCCATAAGCTATCGGAAATGGGGTGCACAACCCCGGCATCTAACCACTTGATTATCTCCTTATTCACCACCTTTTTCATTGCTTCATTTAGTATCCTTTGATGCTAAACGGAGGGTTTGGCACCCTCTTCCAAAATAATTGTGTGCATGCAAAAAGAGGGGCTTATGCCCCAGATATCTTCCAAAGTCCAACCGATTGCTTTTTTCTCCTTTGTAGCACCTACAATGTGGACTCTACATGCATTTTAGTTAATACAGAAGAAAGGATAACCGATTAAGTAGAAGAAAGGCCAAGGAATTTGTACCTGAGATGCGGGGGCAATGGCCTTAACCCCAAGGTAGGAGCCTCCTCAGATGAGGGCTTTGTTGGAGGAGTCTTCTAATTTTCAAGATCCAAAGATAGCTTTCGGGTTTCATAAGTGTACGACCTCATGCTTGTAATGCATTTACACACTCCACACAGCCATCACTCTCCTTATCATCATTAAGGTTGAGCAAAACGGCTTCCAAATTGTCTTGAACATCAACGATCACATCTGCCACCAAATCCACAAATAAACAAACTTCCTTACTATTGGGTTGCCTCATTGCTTTGCACACAAGGAAGACCACCTTTTCTTCGCCCACCAGTAAGTGAGCTCATCGACTTCCACATCAACAAGATCCTTCCCCGTAACAAGGAAATATCTACTCAAAATGATAGGCACCTTATAGTCCACTGCACAATCAAGGATCACAAAGTCCACTGGAAGGATGAACTTGTGAACTCGAACCAACACATAATCAATAATGCCTAAAGGCCTCTTCAGTGTTCGATCCGCCATTTAAAACCTCATGGATGTGGGTATTGGTTGACCAATTCCCAAAGTCTTGAACACCGAATAAGACATCAAGTTTATATTTTCCCCAAAGTTACATAATGCTTTGGCAAAGTCGGCACTCCTAATAGTGAAAGGGATTGTGAAAGCGCCCGAATCTTCTAATTTTAGAGCCATTGAGTGTACAATAGCACTCACTTGATGAGTCATCTAGATGGTTTCACAATTCATTAATCTTTTCTTTATTACCAAGTCCTTCATGAATTTTGCATATCCTGGCATTAGATTGAACCACATTGCTTAGGACTTTCTCTTCTTGAACCACAACATCTTCGTCCACAATTCTCTTTTGATTTGAGGTGGTTGTATCTCCGCTTTTTCCACTTCTAGTAATCACGGCCATAACATGTCCTGTATTATCCCCACCCTTTGGGTTCACCACCGTATCACTAGATAGTTCCCCCTTAGGACGAGTGTTCAAAGCCTACGATATTTGGCCTAATTGAACCTCCAAATTCCGAATAGAAGTGTTGTGAGAGCCTAATTGAGCATCGGAGTCGGTGTTCTTCTCCATCATATATTTAAACATATTCTCAATTCTACCCATTTCATTGGAAGAAGATCTCGTGCCTTGAGAAGGCTAAGGAGGTGGATTGCTCGATTGTTGGAACATCAGAGGCCTTTGAAAACCCGGCCCCTGATTATTATTTTTGTTCCACCCTCCTTTATTATTGCCTCCCCAATTGGTTTGATTGTTGCCACCCCAATTGCCTTGATAAGTACCCCCAATGGCCTTGGTTACCTAGATTATTCCAATTGCTTTCATTATTATTGCCACCACTCCAATTGCCTTGGTGGCCTTGGTTGTTCCAATTGCCTTGAATTCCATTGAAACCTCCATTGTTGTTAATTTTGTCCTTGAGCATTGTTTCTTTAGACTTGATAATTGTTGACATATTGAACTTCTTCTTCTTGCTCATCGAATGAATCACCTTGATCATAACCACTATCATCTTGCATGAATTGTTCCAGACAATTTTGCATTTGTTAACCTTGTTACCGTGTTTTGTTTACCATCATATTCACACCTTCTATTGCATGCACTTATTTTGGCCCTTGAACTTGTTGAAGCTGAGCTTTGGAAAATTTGTTAATGGTAGTTGTCAACTCGGCTTTAGCTTTCCCATTATCATGTAGCTCATTATGTAGGTGAATAACATTAGGATCACCTTGCGGAACATTTGCTCTACTTTGCCATGACGAAGAGGTATCCGCCATCTCATCAAATATTTTACAAGCTTCGGCATACGACGTGTTCATGAACTTCCCATCGGCGATTTGATTTACTACACATTGATTTGTTGTGTTGATCCCCCTATAGAAGGTTTGTTGGATCATGGCCTCGTTCATATCATTGTTTGGGAACTCTTTGACTATGGTACGATATCTTTCCCAAATCTCGTGCAATTGCTCACTAGGTTCTTGCTTCAATGCAAGAATCTCATCCCGAAGCATTGCCATATGTCCCGGAGAGAAGAATTTTGAATTGAATTTCTCCGCCAACTCATCCCAAGTGCGGAAGGAATGATTGGGCAATCTCTCTAACTAGTCCAATGCATTTCCCCGTAGACAAAAGGGAAATAGCCTCAACCTCAGTGCGTCCTTATAGACATTTGTTTGCTTTCTCCCCCAGCAAGTATCGACGAACCCCTTGAGATGCTTGTAGGCATTTTGATTCGGAGCCTCGGTGAAGAATCCCCGTTGCTCAAGTAGTGTAAGCATCACGTTGGTGATTCAAAAGTTGCCCGCCCTCATGCAGGGTAGGACTATAGCACTTGCATAACCCTCGTTTGGTAATTGTTAGTAGGCTGTCGTTGTTGGTAGAAGTGGGGGAGGGGCGAGCACATTATCTTGAGGTCGGCGGCCTCGTCTATTAGCTTGAGGTTCAATAGGAACCTTATCCATTTGATCATCGTCCACTTCCTCCCCCAATGGCACATTTCCAATGGATTCATTGTTGAGACCCACCCATTTTCGTACCTAAAATCAATTAAAAAAAATTAGTGACTGGGAAGGAAAAGAAGACAAAGCACACAAAAATTTAGATATATAGCTAAATCCGTTTAACTCCCTAGTAACGGCGCCAAAAACTGATGTCGCCTAAACTCACACCACAAATGTAGGTAGTGAGGCGGTCGAAGCAATATTAAATCCTAACACGAGTCAGGGTCGAATCCTCAGGGATTTCTATTTGGGATTAGGTATATATTTAGTGAAATTGTGTGATGTGCCTCAAATTACACTTCCACGTTCTTATTTGTTGTTTTTACTTCTACTTTAGGCTATTGATTGGAAATATGAAACTAGGAACAATATTTTTGGTTTTGGTTGCTTTTAAAATGATAAAAGATCTAGGATCATGACTTCCACCTAGGTGGTTACCTAACGGGTTGTAAACTCTAGGGCAAGTCTGATTATTTGGAATTATAATATGGCAATCACATGTGTGAGCACGCGATTTTTACCCTATATGTGAATTATTCCCAAAATTCAAACAAAAAGATTTTTTTTTTCCTTATTTTTACAATTTTTGTGAATTTTGTGTCATTTTCTGGTAATTGTTGCATTTTATTTGCGCATTTTAATTCATATGAAAATACAAAAGTACATTGGCATTTAGGATTTAATTTCATATTTTAGTATTAATTAGGGGTTAATTTGTTTTAGAACAAAATATAAAGAAAATAACAAAAATGATTCACTTTTGCATTTTTAATTATTTAATTGTGAATTTGTCTCGAAGCAGTTTTTAAAATACTTTTAGGGATTAATTAGTATAGTTTGAAATATATTAGGACTTCTTTTTGATTTTTACTTTAATTTTGCATCTGTATAAAATTAAAAAAAATACAAAATACAAAATAAAAAAACAAAAACAAAGAAAGGGAAACAAAATGAAAAGGAAAAAATAAAAATACAGAATAAGGCTGCTGAATTGGGCTTGCCTTGTTTATCAACTCAGGCCCAAAACAATTTAATGGTGACCGACCCAGCCCAAAGACCATTCCCCACCCTGTGGAGTTCTCTATCAAAACGATGTCGTCCCGTCTTTATTTGATCTTGGCCATTGATTTCCTTTTATCCGACGGCCAGGAAACTTTTCCCCTTTTACATATTATTGTCTGAATAAGTCAATTAACCTTAAGACCAAAGTCCTCTTCCTCGTACTCTCCTGTAACACCGCCGGAGCCGCCGCCGGTGGTGAACGACACCTACGCCAACCCATCCCAAATTCACACCATAGATTCCCCATGAATCCCTCTTTCTAACCATGCCGTTGGTGTCCCTCGAATCGTGCTGGAGCTCATCGAATATTCGGTTAAAGTTTTCCGGCCACGACGCCGGTTATGCCAAACGGCCCTAAATTGACACCCTAGTAACCCCTCTTCATCCTTTATCGAACACCCTTAACCCCGTCCTTCAACTATGGGTGGAATCGTTCGAATTTAGGTTTGAAATTTTTCCGGCGAACCTGGGTTTCATCAAAATTCACCAAATCGGTGCTATGGGACTTTCCTCGCCTTCCTCATGATATTTCTACCATCACCGGGGGTCAAACGACAACAGGACTGCTTGAATTTCGAACCAAGTGTTAGCAGATCTCAAGCCCATCAGTGAGTTCTCAAGTGGTTTAATACTCTTCTGTTTGTTCCCCTTCTCATCTAGGTTAATTTCCAATTGTAATTTGCATGTCTATTGTTCTTTTCTCATCTTGTGTTCTGAGTCTTTTGGTCGTTCGCCTGACTCACCTGGGCTTGTTTGATCACAGGTTAATGGTTAGTTCTTAGTTTATGTAAATATCCCTTTAAAATTCTGATTCCGATAAGTATAATCAATATTTACTGTTTGATTCTATTTCATTTAGACTGGCTTCAAGATTTTCTTTAGTTTAGCATAATGATTTAGTATTACCTCCTTGTTATAATTGTTCCAATTTCCGGGTAATTGAGTTGTTTAAGGGAATTTAGGGTAAATTGTTTGGTTTGATAGTTTAATTTTATTTGGGGGTTTGGGGTTAATTAAATTAGGGAATGTTTAATTATGCAGTTAATAAGTTTCGGATAATTCCAAGGGATAATTTTAGAAATCAGGCAAGGGTAGTATAGGGATTTAAAGGGGATAGGAACATGATAGATAAATTTAGAACCTTCTAGGACATTCCAAAATAGGACTTCAGTATACATTTTAGGAAGTTTAAGGCACTAGAGTGGGTAGCAAGTTAAAAATAGGGGACTAAACGCTGAAATAAACAAGGACTAAAAAGAAAAACTGAAAATCTGATAAGACCCCATCTCTGCCTATAAAAGGGCATACATTTACCTTGAATAAGGAGTTTTTTCGTGGGAACCCCAAAATTCCCCCCGAAACTCTCCCTCTAGATCTGATCTAAATTTTGAATTCAAAAATTTCTTTTAGCTGTAGTTCTATACAGAAAAACCAAAAACAATAGAAATCTAATAGAAAAAAAAAACAAAAAAAAGGTTACTATTCCATTGGAGTTTTCATTTTAATCTCCAGTAGTTCCTGAGTCCAAGGTCCGTCAATTGCATCTATTGATTTCCAATGGTTTTAAGTCTAACTGAGCTGGATTTCGATTGCTTTGGGTTTGACTGGAAGTAGTGGGTACTTGCTGGATAATTGTCAAGGTTATTTGGTCCATTCTGAGTTTGGTTTAAGTTGATCTCTCATTTTATCTGGTTTCAAATTTCCTCCTGGGCTGTGTTTTGATTTCCCGGAGCTAAACACTGTGCTGCTTGCTTTGTGGTTGCTAATCTGCTAAGGATTGACCATTGTTGCTGATCCTCTTCCTTTTCTGATTGTATTCTTATTCCAGGTACATGTTCGAACTCTCCCCGTTGTAATGCCAAAATTGGAGTAAAATCAAGGCTCATTTTAGATTCAAACTCAATGGAACCTTCATAGTTGCAGTCAATTGATGTGATTTTAATTTGTTGGTTTGAGTTCTGACTTGTTTAATTAGTATTGTTGCCAACTAATACGGACGTGATAATTTGTAATATGAATTGTTGAATTTCGTTTGAACTTGTGACTTTCTATTTAGTGTAGTTTAGTGGATTGTTAGTGAATTAGTGTCTTCAATTGTTAATGACACCATGAGACTATCTATTTTATCATTTGCCAGATTGACTTAATTTGAAACGTATGTTTTTGTGAAGTAAACAGTGATTAGCTTAGTTTGTGTTTCAAGTGGTCATAATTAGGAAATGTGTTGGGCTGTAATAATCGGGATTGCATGATCAGAACCATTTGAGGAATAATTTGGACTATTGAAGTACCTGGCTGTGGTTTGGGCTCGACATTGGCTTCATAGCCAGTCGAATTGCAGTCGTTCTTGCTGGGATTCGATCCCAGACTTTGGCATCACAGCTGCCTGAATCGCCCTCTACTTTCACTGGGCCGCCTGTTTTCATTTGGGCTTGGGTGCATTAATAGGCAGCCCAGGTCTGTTTTGGCCAAATGATGACTTGAATTGGGTCATAGGGTGGAATACTCCATCTTGGTGCATCTGCCTGAAAATAGCTTAAAGCAACACTAAGCCCGTAACCTGCGAGGCTTGATTGAGGCCGTCCGGGCCGGCCCGTGGGCCTAATAAAATATTTATTTAAAATATATAAAAAATAAAAAGTATATTGCTGTTAGATATGGAAAGTCAGAATTGGATCTTTACTAAGAGGAACCAAAACTTGATCTTGAGAAGTTTCAAGAGGTGATGTTGTCATGTATTGGAAGGACCATTCTAGAAAATATCTCGATCTTTCAATGATGATGCGTGATGTACTTAGCATTGTTTTTACCATTCTACCATCCGAATCAACATTTAGCATTGGCGGCGTGTTCTTACAAAATACAAAAGTTGCATTTATTATAAAAATGTCCAAACACTTGTTACTTCCTGAAATTGGCTGCACAGGTTTTTCCGAACTCAAACTGGTAATATTTTTTATGTGAATTTAAATATTATTAATTTTTAAAATTTAATTACTTTTAATATTTAACTAATTTATATTGCATATAAATTGTAGACAAAAGTGAAGATGTTAAGGCAACCTTATTACAAGCGGATTCAAATGTGTTTGATATTTCATAAGCATCATGAACGTTCTCTTGAATAGTTTGTTATAGTTTTGACTTTTAGTGAATGAAATATAGTCCTGTCTTTTACTTTTTTTTTAGTATTTATTGTGATATATTGGAACAATATAAAAAGTTATTAAGTTTTGCGTATTTTTTTCAATAAGATATTTTTTTAACTTTGAAATAATTATCTTTTTTTTAGGTTAGAAATTAAAGAAAAATATAAAATTATATTTTTAAAAATGATGGGCCGGCCCGTGGGGGCCGCGTCCACACATAGGGCTGGGGTGGGCTGACCATTATAAGGCCCATCAAAATGGTGGGCTAGCCCAGCCCAGCCCAGCCCGTCAATTGCTAAAGCCCATGTGGGCTGGGCTGGGCTAGCCTGCCCGGCCCATATTGACAGCTCTACCAACAGATGCCTCTCGTTGGATTTAAAATTTGGGCCAACCTCAGGCCCAATGCCTGTAGCAGTGAGAGCTTGAGCTCACAGCATATGCGTTATGTGATTTGGGCCTTCCGGGCTCAAAACCAATTTTCTCCGTACCTTTTTGGTTGTTTGAACTCGGGCTTGAAATTCATAGCCTTAACTAATTAGGATTCTTAGAGACAAATAACATAGAAAAATTATAGCTTACTCTAGG
>MU725988.1:57394-73071 GCA_026770625.1 Nicotiana glauca
AAAATAATAATACGTTAGACCATTTAGGAGCGTTTTAATAAAATTACTTTCTTAAACTCGGGTGCGCATTGATGCAACCCAAATCCAAATCTCAATGGAGTCAAAATGTGTTAACAACCACGGGTGCATTGATTGCGACGCGGTTCGAGACGCACTTTCACGACGTTGTAATTCTTTTAAAAAAGTAATAATAATAATAAAAGCGGTTTTAAAATTAAAAAGCACAATAGCTAAAAAATATTTTTAAAATCAGATAAAATCAAATACAACAGTTAAGCGGCCGTGATAGAACCACGGAGCGCGGGAATGCCTAACACCTTCTCCCGGGTTAACAGAATTCCTTATCCGGATTTTTGGTTTGCGGACTGTAATACAGAGTCGTATCTTTCCTCGGTTCGGGATAAAATAGGTGACTTGAGACACCATTAATCTCCCAAGTGGCGACTCTGAATAAAATCCCGTTCCGATTGCCCTTTAATTGGAAAAATTCCTTTACGCCATTGAGGGTGTAGTGAAAAAGAAAGTGTGACAGCTCTGGCGACTCTGTTGGGGATAAGAACCCAGAACATTTTGTTCAGGGTTCAGAATTCGAGCTTAGATAAATTGTTGTATTTGGTTATATCTGATTCTCCTACATGTTTCATGCTTAATGTGCTAAATGTTTACCGCTTTGATATTATCTAAACTGTATATAAACTGTGTCGAAACCTTTCTCTTCTTACCTCCGGGGATGTGCTTACTGGTTGAGACTCCGTATTCTGTTAGTGTCATACCCTAAAATAAGAAAGAGGTCGGACAAGTTACTAAGCCGGATGACCTTTTGGTTCCCGGTACGTAGCCCCCTCCTCGACTCAAGTTGTCCGCTTGGGTACACAGTCTAGAACATATACCCAGGTTTTGAACCTAGAGTAACTCAGCCTCATGCCGGATCCCTAGTAGGAACGCTTATCTGCATCATCTGCATTTTGACTTAGGGGACTCAACACAGGGGTTGGGTTCGTCTAGGACAGGTAACCTAATATGAAACGACCACCATGATGCATTTTACGTGTTGCTTTATTTGTCCTGGACTCGCATGCTGACCGGCTTGAATATTTGGAAAATTAAAAAAAATAAATAGCAGTGTAGAGAATTAATTACTTGTTTTAGAAAAATAACCAATGTCAAAATAGAGTCGGAACTCTGCCGGATTTTTTAGGAAAAAAAAAAGAAAGAAGAAAAGGAAAATGAAAATTTGTTCTTACAAAAAGAATGGATCGTTTTATTTGTCAATAAAAAAGGAAAAGAAAACAACAGAATTTTTTTTTTTAAATAGCTTGTTGAAAAGAAAATATAAAAATGAGTCCTGCTTTCCGAAATAGTGTATTTGTCAAAAAGAGTCCTGTTTTCGAAAATAGTTAGTTTATTTGACCGAACTACGCTGGTTTGATTCTCACCGGATGTGAGATACGTAGGCAACCCTCATCGGGTCCAACCACCCCTTTGCAAAAATAGCCAAAAAATGTCAAAGTTTTAATTTTCGTCATAAATACGTCGGGTGCTGCCATTCTTGTTAAAATAAGCCGAATGTCCCTAAAAGGGCGCCAGAAGGCTACTTTTGCGAGAACAGCCACCTTTGCTCATTTTTCAGGATTTTAGCCGGTTAGCCAACACAGCCTTAAAATCTTCGTCCCCGAGGTGCTGAAAGGCCGTGTTTGCAAAATCAGGGTTTTTATTTTAATTTGAAGGAAAAAAAACAAGGAAAAGAGTCAGTAGTCAAGTGAATACCGTTTGGATTTTGGTCAAAATAAGTCGATCCAGCTTCGGCGGCGTCTTAAACAATTCTTGCCGAAATAGCCCTAGAGTATCTTTCAGTTGTCGAAAGGTTGTTTTCGTAAAAGAACGGATAAGTTTGTGAAGTTTCATAAAGTAATCTTCCCCGGCCTCAAAATTCATGTGAAATTGGGAAGGGGCCACGTTTGCAAAAACAGCCATTTGGTTAAAATTGGCACGTAGGGGAAAGAATCTATCAGTTGGTTCTTGAGTTTGTATTTTTGATTAGAGTATGTGGGTTGTTTAATGTTCGAGTCTGTATCTCATCTTGTCGTCCGAATCTGTTAGTTTTGTTTAAGTTTGTCCGTTTTTGAATCATTGTAATCAAAGTTTGTTTTGCTGTGAAAAATTGAAAGTTCCAAAATACGTTTTATTATTTTTACCTTTTATTTGCAAGAACTACGCTCGGTCTGATTCATGCGAGGTCATGATATGTAGGCAATCCACGTAGGATTCGACCATAACCAAAATAAAAAGAAAAAGGGAAAGACAGGAAAAACCACAAAAAGGCAAAAAAAAAAATAGCGAAAAAACAAGTAATAAAGGAAAGAAAAATCAAGAAAGGCAAGAGAGAAAAGAACAAGAGGAAAAAGAAAAAAGAGAGAAGAAAAGAAGAAAAACAAAGGAAGAGAAAGTTTACAATTAGAAATAAGGGAAAGGCCGGGATGACACATGCGACCGATCAAAAAGCATAATAGGAACTGTTAACTGCTAAGGTGCATTCACTCCCTAAATGTGCGGATAGCAATATGTTAAATGCCCTAACGCTAACGTGATGGTTTCATTTTGTCATGTCATTCCGAAAGGTTGACTGGTTTGTGGTTTTAAAGTGGTAACTCCTCTTTACAACACGAGGACAAAAGGCAGTTGGCATCCTGGCAACCCGTTCCTACAACACCCGGTCGAATAAACTAAACATGACAGGCCAAGAATCAGGTACCGGTATTGTGGACCCGTCAAAAGAGGTAGAAGTGGTGGATGTCAAAGAAATGTGAGAAGAGATGTATAAATTAAGGCAGCAGATGGCCGAGATGCATCAGGCCTGGGCTAAGGGTCAGCCGACGCCAGTTTACCCCGCTAATCCAGCATATATCTCACCTTTGGCGCAGTCTCAGTAGCCTCCTACTGTAAATTCATCTCCAGCTTTCCCTTTCTACCAACAGAGTTATGGCACCGCCTCCTACCCTCCCCAAGATCCACCACCCAAACAAAACCCTCCTCCACCAATCACCCCTGTCTTTGTGGCAACTCCACCTGCCACACTGCAAAGATCTTCCAGTGAGCCCCTGTTTCAAGCTTACGACAGTCAATACTATCCTCCTAAGCCTACCTTTAAAGCTCCTGAGCCATATTCCTACACTCCTCACCTTGAGCTCCCGGTGGAAACTGACAAGCCTCTTAAGGATCCGGAATAGGAAGAGATGTTTTGAAAAGTAAAAAGCCTGGAGCAATCCTTCAGGAACATGAAAGGGTTGGGTGGCCAAATCAGTATGGCTTATAAAGATTTGTGTCTATTCCCGGATGTTCAGTTACCCACAGGGTTCAAAATGCCAAAATTCGACATGTATGACGGTCATGGTAACCCGGTGGCCCACCTGAGGGGATTCTGCAGCAAAATGAGACGGGCCGATGGGAAGGATGAATTACTGATGGCGTACTTCAGCCAAAGTCTAAGTGGCGCAGCTTGGGAATGGCATAATCATCAAAATGTCGAGAAGTGGCATACATTGGGTGACATGGCTCAAGATTTTGTGCGGCACTTTCAGAACAATATAGACGTTGTCCCAGATCGCTCCTCCTTATCTCAGATGGAAAAGAAACCCAAAAAAAGCTTTAGGGAATTTTGGCTCAGATGGAACGAACAAGTCGTTCGGGATAGCCCTCCCATTGACAGAAAAGGTGTTGCTAAGTCCCACCGACGACAAGGTCTAATAGTCGTTCTTGGTAAATGCTTTCGGCCTCAATACCGACCCCATGAGAACCCGCAAACTCCACATAATCCATCTCAGCATTATCCTTCGAACAATATCCGACCATCTGTCCAACCACTGAGTCACTCCAAAGGGCGAGCACGAGCTCCACAAGGTCCCTACCAGCCTCCACAAAATTTCCAAGTGCCCTATAACCCACACTCAAGCCAAGGATGTAGAAGGAAAACAAGGCTGGAAAATAATTTTACACCAATAAGAGAAACTTGTGCAAGTCTGTTTGAGAGATTAAAGCATTATAACCTGATTGCACCTATTCATCCGAATTACATGGACAAGCGTGCAAGAAGCTTTGACCCTTCTAAAAAGTGTGAATACCATTCCAATTCCCAGGGGCACGATATCGAAAGTTGTAGGGATTTGAAAAGGTAGATAGAAAGAATGATTCAGGAAGGGGTAATTGCGGTCCAAGACAGTGCCACCCAAAACATTGCAAAGAATCCTTTACCCGCACATGATGGTGCACATTTTGTGAGGAAGATCCATGGCGACAGGGAGTATGAGAATCCTCTCGGAAACTCGTTGAATGAAGTCAATGATATTGAAATTGGTGAAGGTCCCAGCAACTCTGGCGGGCAATCCAGTGGCTAAAATGTCAAGTTTGGTGATTGGAAAGACGTTCCATCTCTTGGTGAACTAGAGTGGAGTTTTGGTGGTTTATTTTGTTGTCATTTCTGTTGTTCGGGTTATTTTCAGGGTTGTAATCCGGACATTGTCTTGTGACTCAAACCCTTCTATCCTTTCATTTTGCCTTGTTCGTCTGGTCGTAGTAGCTTATGTAGTGTTGTCTAGGTTTGTTCGAAGATTGTAACTAGTCTAGTTTGCTTGTTTTGTTGTCTAAACCCTTCCACTGTCAGTCTAATGCAATTCTCTGTATCGCGCCATTTCCAGTTCATGTTATTTAATTTCCTTCTCCTTTTATAATTCTTTTCATGCTGGCTCTGGTGACATGACATGCACGCATAATTCTCAGCCTGGTTTGTAAAAGTCAGTTTATTAATGAAGCAATGAAACAATATTTGAGGGAAATAAGTAAAGGCATTCTGAGAGCACTTCAAACCCAAATCAAGCGAAACTGGGGGCAGATAGAACATAAAGAAAAACCGTTGAAATGCATCATCGGTTTGAAACCAAAGGAAAATTTGCCCCAAGTCTACAGGGACCGTTCGTGGTACCGGGATTGTTGTCCAATGGTGCTAGTTGATTGACAAATACAGAAGGCAAATATATGAATTAATCAAAAGGTGTTATATGTGTTTTTCTCAGCTTGTTTAACTGTGTAGTTTGTACTTGGCATGTTTTGGAGATAGGAATGACGAAGGCATTTTATTCTGCTATTCAAATACTTTATCCTTTGTTACCCCATTGAGCCTCGGTTATTTTCTTGCACACCCCTCTTTAGGAATCAATAACAACACTCAGAAGCCTGAGCGGGGAAAGTAAATGGACAAACAAGAGAAAAACAGAGAAAGTTAAAAGAAAAAAGAGAAATGCAAAAAAAAGAAAAAAGAAAAGAAAAGAAAGAAAAGGAAAAGAAGAAAAAAAAGGAAGAAAGGAGCAAAAGAAAAGAAAGGGAAAAGAGAAAAGGAAAAGAGAAAAGAAAAGAAAAGAAGAGGAAAGAAAAAGAAAAGAAAGAAAAGGAAAAGTGGAAGAAAGGAAAGATCGCAACAACAAATGTAGTCGCCTGAACTACGTTTGACTTGATCCCGAAAGGGTACGTAGGCAGCCTCTCTCTGAGGTTCAGTCACACCAAAATAAAAGTCCAAAAGTCTCCAAAAAAGAAACTGGGGCAGAAGTTGTGAAAAATATGATTCCGAAAGTTGTAATTTTAAACCCATGTTGAATTGTTTTGAGCTTTTGATACCCTTTCCTTTCTAACCCTATCCAAAAGCCTGCATTACGGTCCAAAGAAAGACCTTCTGATCAGTCTTTGAGAGATGCCAAGTCAAGCGAGTAGAGGTGAATCATATCAGGGGCAACACTCCGGTCCAAACGAAGGAAATGAAGAATGAGAGAGTCTTGCTGATGAGAACCCTCACGGGTACCCCAAGGCGATGAAAGCTGAGAGAAATCAAAAATGAGAGAGTCTTATCAGTGAAAACCTTCACGGGCACCATAAGGCAATGGTGAGTTGAGAGAAAGACCAAAATGGGAGAGGCTTGATGGTGAAAACCCTTCGGGCACCACAAGTCGACTAAGGATGGTGAATCAGATCAGGCAAGCGGAGCATTGAAGCCCAGTTTCACGGCGAAAAGGTACAACAAGAGCTGAAATATACAGGCAAGAGTCGGTATCCACATCTGATGGGTCACTCCTCTATAGGTTTCTTGTTACAAATCGTCCCTTTCCATTATCCTTTACTTTATTCCTCCCACCTTGTTTTACTCCCACTTCCTGGGTCTATTGTTTAAACCAAGTGAGAAATGACTTCAAAATCTGCCACCAAGCCTTCCAATTAAACAAAACAGGATCTGGTGAATACATCAAGGCGTCAAGTCAGGAGAAAACAGCAGGGACAATGAGTTGGCCACAATCAACATGCTTTGGGATTCGGGTGAAATACAGGGGCGTGGTACGTATCAATTCAGGAACAAGGCGACAAATGGAGGATGGTTGGTGAACGGATCAGTGATATTTGTTACATTAAGGGTAGCAAAGAAAGGGGTTAGTCAATAAACAAGCAAGATCTTCGAGCGGGAATCAGTTATCATGGTGAATGAAGGAACAATAAACTCAAGGCCAAGGCCAGTGGTTAAGCCAAGAAAGAACATCATATACCCGAAGTCGGGGGCAATAGATATGCCATGGGATTCGTATGAAACATAAGGGTGGGAGAGATGCCAGTTCATGCAATGCAACAAATGAAGGATATTGGGCCGCCTTCAAAGTTCAAGGCCACAAACCAGCCACCACATTTTAAACTTACAAGTTTTCTTTGTTTGAAACAAGAATAAAGCAGTACAAGAAAGTTGGTTCAACAACAAGGGAAAAGAAAAGAAAGGAAAAGAAAAGGAAGAAGAGGGGAGCCGATAAAAGGAAAGTTTCTCAAATATTTGCCCTTGCCTATCTTGCTAGTATGCATAAAATGTTGCCATTACTTTTTACATTTTTAGTCTGATGAAAGATAATAACAGAAACCTAGTCGGATGAATTTTCTCCTAGGATAAAAATCTTAGTCAAATGGTTTTACTCACAGGGTACGTACATGCCAATCAAGTCTTTAGTCTTGATCTCAACATCGTATCAATAGCTTAGGCAACAACTCACAAGTCTACCCAGTCACCAAACTGAGGCAGAAAATTTTCTTTGTTTGTCTATTTTGTTGCAGTCAGGAGCCCTCCTGGAGAACAAGGGAATACTTTTCAAGCATTGCAAGCAGGCGCCCACCAGGAGAACAAGGGAATACTTTTCAAGCTTCGGCAGTCAGGCGCCCACCTCGAAAATAAGGGAAGTACAATTCAATTTTAGCATTTAATTTTTAATATTTGAAAACATGCTGTACCCAGTTACCAAACTGGGGTAGAAAATTTTCTTTGTTTGTCTATTTTGTCGCAGTCAGGAGCCCACCTGGAGAACAAGGGAATACTTTTCAAGCATTGCAAGCAGGCGTCCACCCGGAGAACAAGGGAAAACTTTTCAAGCTTCAGCAGTCAGGCGCCCACCTAGAAAATAAGGAAAGTACAATTCAATTTTAGCCTTTAATTTTTAATATTTGATAACATGTTGTACCTAGTAACCAAACTGGGGCAGAAAATTTTCTTTGTTTGTCTATTTTGTTGCAGTCAGGAGCCCACCTGGAGAACAAGGGAATACTTTTCAAGAATTGCAAGCAGGCGCCCACCTGGAGAACAAGGGAATACTTTTCAAGCGTCAGCAGTCAGGCGCCCACCTGGAAAATAAGGGAAGTACAATTCAATTTTAGCCTTTAATTTTTAATATTTGATAACATGATGTACCCAGTTACTAAACTGGGACAGAAAATTTTCTTTGTTTGTCTATTTTGTTGCAGTCAGGATCCCACCTGGAGAATAAGGGAATAATTTTCAAGCATTGCAGTCAGGAGCCCACCTAGAGAACAAGGGAATACTTTTCAAGCGTCAGCAGTCAGGAGCCCGCCTGGAGAATAGAGGCACATATTTCAAATTTAGAAGTCAAGCATCGCTAGGATGAATGGCAAAACATCTCTGATCACAATGCAAGGCAACAACACAAGAATTCCAGCGGAAGAATACAAGTTCAAGGCAACATATGAGCAAGTTTGAAGACATAGAATAGGACTTTTTGTAATCCATAGATCATAGCTTAGGCTAACTTCTTTTTATTTTGACACGGTGTAATAAGGAGGTCAGCGAGCAGTAGCAGCAGCAACAGCAGTGAAATCACAGCTCTTGGTAGTCCCAGCTACCAATCCTTCCCGAACTACACTGACATGATTCCTGTTTAGCCCAGGATATGTAGGCAACCTTTAAAGCAGGGTGCGGTCAACTCTTTCAAAATTGCTTCACACGGAATATTTGAACGGGCAAAAATCGCTCGTATTTGCTCACTTATCTTTACCCGAAAACTTTTCATGTTTCTGAGTAAAGAGGGGCAACTGTGAGCACGTAATTTTTGCCCTATATGTGAATTATTCCCAAAATTCAAACAAAAAGATTTTTTCCTTATTTTTACAATTTTTGTAAATTTTGTATCATTTTCTGGTAATTGTTGCATTTATATGCGCATTTTAATTCATATAAAAAATACAAAAGTACATTGGCATTTAGGATTTAATTTCATATTTTAGTATTAATTAGAGATTAATTTGTTTTAGAACAAAATATAAAGAAAATAACAAAAATGATTCACTTTTGCATTTTTAATTGTTTAATTGTGAATTTGCCTCGAAGCAGTTTTTAAAATAATTTTAGGGATTAATTAGTATAGTTTGAAATATATTAGAACTTCATTTTGATTTTTACTTTAATTTTGCATCTGTATAAAAAAAATACAAAATGGAAAAATAAAAACAAAGAAAGGGAAACAAAATGAAAAGGAAAAAATAAAAATAGAGAATAAGGTTGCTGAATTGGGCTTGCCTTGTTTATCAACTCAGGCCCAAAACAATTTAATGGTGACCGACCCAGCCCAAAGACCATTCCCCACCCGGTCCAGTTCTCTATCAAAACGACGTCGTCCCGTCTTTATTTGATCTTGGTTATTGATTTTCTTTGATCCGACGGCCAGGAAACTTTCCCCCTTTTACATATTATTGTCTGAATAAGTCAATTAACCCTAAGACCAAAGTCCTCTTCCTCGTACTATCCTGTAACACCGCCGGAGCCACCGCTGGCGGTGAACAAGACCTACGCCAATCCGTCCCAAATTCACACCATAGATTTCCCATGAATCCCTCTTTCTAACCATGTCGTTGGTGTCCATCGAATCGCGCCGGAACTCGTCGAATATCCGGTTAAAGTTTTCCGGCCACGACGCCGGTTACGCCAAACCGCCCCAAATTAACACCCAAGTATCCTCTCTTCATCCTTTATCGAACACCCTTAACCCCGTCCTTCAACTATGGGTGGAATCGTTCGAATTTAGGTTTGAAATTTTTCCGGCGAACCTGGGTTTCATCAAACTTCACCAAATCGGTGCTATGGGACTTTCCTCGCCTTCCTCATGATATTTCTACCATCACCGGGGGTCAAACGACAACAGGACTGCTTGAATTTCGAACCAAGTGTTAGCAGATCTCAAGCCCATCAGTGAGTTCTCGAGTAGTTTAATACTCTTCTGTTTGTTCCCCTTCTCATCTAGGTTAATTTAAAATTGTAATTTGCATGTCTATTGTTCTTTTCTCATCTTGTGTTCTGAGTCTTTTGGTTGTTCGCCTGACTCACCTGGGCTTGTTTGATCACATGTTAATGGTTAGTTCTTAGTTTATGTAAATATCCCTTTAAAATTCTGATTCCGCATAAGTATAATCAATATTTGTTGTTTGATTCTGTTTCATTTAGACTGGCTTCAAGATTTTCTTTAGTTTAGCGTAATGATTTAGTATTACCTCCTTGTTATAATTGTTCCACTTTCCGGGTAATTGAGTTGTTTAAGGGAATTTAGGGTAAATTATTTGGTTTGATAGCTTAATTTTGTTTGGGGTTTTCGGGTTGATTTAATTAGGGAATGTTTAATTATGCAGTTAATAAGTTCCGGATAATTCCAAGGGGTAATTTTAAAAATCAGGCAAGGGTAGTATAGGGATTTAAAGGGGATAGGAACATGATAGATAAATTTAGAACCTTCTAGGACATTCCAAAATAGGACTTCAGTATACATTTTAGGAAGTTTAAGTCACTAGAGTGGGTAGCAAGTTAAAAATAGGGGACTAAACGCTGAAAATAAACAAGGACTAAAAAGAGAAACTGAAAATCTGATAAGGCCCCATCTCTACCTATAAAAGGGCATACCTTTGCCTTGAATAAGGAATTTTTTTCGAGGGAACCCCAAAATTCCCCCCAAAACTCTCCCTCTAGATCTGATCTAAATTTTGAATTCAAATATTTCTTCTAGCTGTAGTTCTATACAGAAAAACCAAAAACAATAGAAATCTAATAGAAAAAAAAAACAAAAAAAAGGTTACTATTCCATTGGAGTTTTCATTTTAATCTCCAGTAGTTCCTGAGTTCAAGGTCTGTCAATTGCATCTATTGATTTCGAATGGTTTTAAGTCTAACTGAGCTGGATTTCGATTGCTTTGGGTTTGACTGGAAGTAGTGGGTACTTGCTGGATAATTGTCAAGGTTATTTGGTCCATTCTGAGTTTGGTTTAAGTTGATCTCTCATTTTATCTGGTTTCAAATTTCCTCCTGGGCTGTGTTTTGATTTCCCGGAGCTAAACACTGTGCTGCTTGCTTTGTGGTTGCTAATCTGCTAAGGATTGACCATTGTTGCTGATCCTCTTCCTTTTCAGATTGTATTCTCATTCCAGGTACATGTTCGAACTCTCCCTGTTGTAATGCCAAAATTGGAGTAAAATCAAGGCTCATTTTAGATTCAAACTCAATGGAACCTTCATAGTTGCAGTCAATTGATGTGATTTTAATTTGTTGGTTTGAGTTCTGACTTGTTTAATTAGTATTGTTGCCAACTAATACGGACGTGATAATTTGTAATATGAATTGTTGAATTTCGTTTGAACTTGTGACTTTCTATTTAGTGTAGTTTAGTGGATTGTTAGTGAATTAGTGTCTTCAATTGTTAATGACACCATGAGACTATCTATTTTATCATTTGCCAGATTGACTTAATTTGAAACGTATGTTTTTGTGAAGTAAACAGTGATTAGCTTAGTTTGTGTTTCAAGTGGTCATAATTAGGAAATGTGTTGGGCTGTAATAATCGGGATTGCATGATCAGAACCATTTGAGGAATAATTTGGACTATTGAAGTACTTGGCTGTGGTTTGGGCTCGACGTTGGCTTCATAGCCAGTCGAATTGCAGTCGTTCTTGCTGGGATTCGATCCCAGACTTTGGCATCACAGCTGCCTGAATCGCCCTCTACTTTCACTGGGCCGCCTGTTTTCATTTGGGCTTGGGTGCATTAATAGGCAGCCCAAGTCCGTTTTGGCCAAATGATGACTTGAATTGGGTCACAGTGTGGAATACTCCATCTTGGTGCATCTGCCTGAAAATAGCTTAAAGCAACAAGTTAAATAGAATGGTAACCCAAGGGCTCGATCCTTGAACCCCACAGATGCCTCTCGTTAGATTCAAATTTTGGGCCAGCCTCAGGCCCAATGCCTGTAGCAGCGAGAGCTTGAGCTCACAGCATATGCGTTATGTGATTTGGGCCTTCCGGGCTCAAAACCAATTTTCTCCGTACCTTTTTGGTTGTTTGAACTCGGGCTTGAAATTCATATCCTTAACTAATAAGCATTCTTAGAGACAAATAACATAGAAAAATTATAGCTTACTCTAGGATGGACTTTTAAATAAAAACTGAGATGAGTTTCGCCAAATAAGAAATATAAAATTGCGGGGCCCTCAATAAATATTGTATTAACTTTTAGACTTCGGGATGGGGCGTTTAGCGAATTTCACGGTCTTCCCCAAAATAATAATACGTTAGACCATTTAGGAACGTTTTAATAAAATTACTTTCTTAAACTCGGGTGCGCATTGATGTGACCCAATTCCAAATCTCAACGGATTCAAAATGTGTTAACAACCACGGGTGCATTGATTTCTACGCGGTTCGAGACGTACTTTCACGACGTTGTAATTCCTTTTAAAAAAATAATAATAATAATAAAAGCGGTTTTAAAATTGAAAAGCACAATAGCTAAAAATATGATTTTAAAATCAGATAAAATCAAATACAATAGTTAAGCGACCGTGCTAGAATCACGGAGCCCGGGAATGCCTAACACCTTCTCCGGGTTAACAGAATTCCTTATCCAGATTTCTGGTTTGCAACTGTAATACAGAGTCATATCTTTCCTCGGTTCGGGATTAAATAGGTGACTTGGGACACCATTAATCTCCCAAGTGGCGACTCTGAATAATTAATAATTAAATCCCGTTCTGATTGTCCTTTAATTGGAAAAATTCCTTTACACCCTTGCGGGTGTAGTGAAAAAGGAGGTGTGACAGCTCTGGCGACTCTGCTGGGGATAAGAACCCAGAACATTTAGTTCAGGGTTCAGAATTCGAGCTTAGATAAATTATTGTATTTGGTTATATCTGATTCTCCTACATATTTCATGCTTAATGTGCTAAATGTTTACCGCCTTGATATTATCTAAAATGTATATAAACTGCGCTGAAACCCTTCTCTTCTCATCTCCGGGGATGTGCTTACTGGTTGAGACTCCCTATTCTGTTAGTGTCATACCCTAAAATAAGAAAGAGGTCGGACAAGTTACTAAGTCGGATGGCCTTTTGGTTCCCAGTATGTAGGCCCCTCCTCGACTCAAGTTGTCCCCTTGGGTACACAGTCTAGAACATATAACCAGGTTTTGAACCTAGAATAACTCAGCCTCATGCCGGATCCCTAGTAGGAACGCTTATCTGCATCACCTGCATTTTGACTTAGGGGACTCAACACAGGGGTTGGGTCCGTCTAAACAGGTAACCGGATATGAAACGATCACCATGATGCATTTGACGTGATGCATTTATTTGTCCTGGACTAGCATGCTGACCGGCTTGAATATTTGGAAAATTAAAAAAAAATAGCAGTGTAGAGAGTTAATTACTTGTTTTAGAAAAACGACCAATGTCAAAATAGAGTCGGAACTCTGCCGGATTTTTGAGAAAAAAAAAAGAAAGAAGAAAGGGAAAATGAAAATTTGTTCTTACAAAAAGAATGGTTTGTTTTATTTGTCTATAAAAAAGTAAAAGAAAACAAAAGAATTTTATTTTCAAATAGCTTGTTGAAAAGAAAATATAAAAAAGAGTCCTGCTTTCCGAAATAATGTAATTGTCAAAAAGAGTCCTGTTTTCGAATGACCGAACTACGCTGGTTTGATTCTCACCGGATGTGAGATACGTAGGCAACCCTCATCGAGTCCAACCACCCCTTTGCAAAAATAGACAAAAAATGTCAAAGTTTTCGTCATAAATAAGTCGGGTGCTGCCATTCTTGTTAAAATAAGCCGAATGTCCCTAAAAGGGCGCCAGAAGGCTGCTTTTGCGAGAACAACCACCTTTGCTCATTTTTCAGGATTTTGGCCGGTTAGCCAACACAGTCTTAAAATCTTCGTCCCCGAGGTGCTGAAAGGTCGTGTTTGCAAAACCAGGGCTTTTATTTTAATTTTAAGAAGAAAAAAAACAAGAAAAAGAGTCAGTAGTCAAGTGAATACCGTTTGGATTTTGGTCAAAATAAGCCGATCCAGCTTCGGCGGCATCTTAAACCGTTCTTGCCGAAATAGCCCTAGAGTATCTTTCAGTTGTCGAAAGGTTATTTTCGTAAAATAACGGACAAGTTTGTGAAGTTTCATAAAATAATCTTCCCCGACCTCAAAATTCATGTGAAATTGGGAAGGGGCCACGTTTGCAAAAACAGCCATTTGGTTAAAATTGGCACGTAGGGGAAAGAATCTGTCAGTTGGTTCTTGAGTTTGTATTTTTTATTAGAGTATGTGAGTTGTTTAATGTTCGAGTCTGTATCTCGTCTTTTCGTCCGAATCTGTTAGTTTTGTTTAAGTTTGTCAGTTTTTGAATCATTGTAATCAAAGTTTGTTTTGTTGTGAAAAATTGAAAGTTCCAAAATACGTTTTATTGTTTTTACTTTTTATCTGCAAGAACTACGCTCGGTGTGATTCATGCGGGGTCATGATACGTAGGCAATCCACGTAGGATTAGACCATAACCAAAAGAAAAAAGAAAAAGGGAAAGATAGGAAAAACCACAAAAAGGCAAAAAGAAAAGAAAATAGCGGAAAAACAAGAAAGAAAGGAAAGAAAAATCAAGAAAGGCAAGAGAGAAAAGAACAAGAGGAAAAAGAAAAAAGAGAGAAGAAAAAGAAGAAAAACAAAGGAAGAGAAGGTTTACAATTGGAAATAAGGGAAAGGCCGGGATGACACATGCGACCGATCAAAAGCATAATAGGAATTGTTAACTGCTAAGGTGCATTAACTCCCCAAATGTGCGGATACCAATATGTTAAATGCCCTAACGCTAACGTGATGGTTTCATTTGTCATGTCATTCCGGAAGGGTGGTTGGTTTGTGGATTTAAAGTGGTAACTCCTCTTTACAACATGAGGACAAAAGGCTGTTGGCATCCTGGCAACCCGTTCCTACAACACCCGGTCGAATAAACTGAACATGACAGGCCAAGAATCAGGTACCAGTATTGTGGACCCGTCAAAAGAGGTAGAAGTGGTGGATGTCAAAGCAATGTGGGAAGAGATGTATAAATTAAGGCAGCAGATGGCCGAGATGCTTCAGGCCTGGGCTAAGGGTCAGCCGACGCCAGCTTACCCCGCCAATCCAGCATATATCTCACCTTTGGTGCAGTCTCAGGAGCCTCCTACTGTAAATTCATCTCCAGCTTTCCCTTTCTACCAACAGAGTTATAGCACCGCCTCCTACCCTCCCCAAGCTCCACCACCCAAACAAAACCCTCCTCCACCAATCACCCCTATCTTTGTAGCACCTCCACCTGCCACACTGCAAAGATCTTCCACTGAGCCCCTGTTTCAAGCTCACGACAGTCAATACTATCCTCCTGAGCCTACCTTTAAAGCTCCTGGGCCATATTCCTACACTCCTCCCCTTGAGCTCCCAGTGGAAACTGACAAGCCGCTTAAGGATCCGGAACAGGAAGAGATGTTTCGAAAAGTAAAAAGCCTGGAGCAATCCTTCAAGAACATGAAAGGGTTGGGTGGCCAAATCAGTGTGGCTTATAAAAATTTGTGTCTATTCCCGGATGTTCAGTTACCCGCAGGGTTCAAAATACCAAAATTCGACATGTATGATGGTCATGGTGACCCGGTGGCCCACCTGAAGGGATTCTGCAGCAAAATGAGAGGGGCCGGTGGGAAGGATGAATTACTGATGGCGTACTTCAGCCTAAGTCTAAGTAATGGCATAATCATTAAGATGTCGAGAAGTGGCATACATTGGGTGACATGGCTCAAGATTTTGTGCGGCACTTTCAGAACAATATAGACGTTGTCCCAGACCACTCCTCCTTATCTCAGATGGAAAAGAAACCCAAGAAAAGCTTTAGGGAATTTGGCTCAGATAGAACGAACAAGTCGTTCGGGATAGCCCTCCCATTGACAGAAAAGGTGTTGCTAAGTCCCACCGACGACAGGGTCCGGTAGTCGTTCTTGGTAAATGCTTTCGGCCTCAATACCGACCCCATGAGAACCCCCAAACTCCACA
>MU725995.1:2677-17806 GCA_026770625.1 Nicotiana glauca
TCCTCATCGATCCATCCTTTTTCTTCACAAACAGAACTGGCGCACCCCAAGGAGAAACACTAGGCCTGATAAAATCCTTCGCTAGCAAATCTTGCAACTGATCCTTTAACTCCTTCAACTCTGGCGGGGCCATGCGATACGGCGGAACAGAAATGGGCTGCGTGCCTGGAGCCAGATCAATAAAGAAATCAATATCCCTGTCGGGCGGCATACCCGGCAGGTCTGAAGGGAAAACCTCGGGGAACTCCCGAACAATAGGAACAGAGTCAAAAGAAGGAATCTCTGTGCTGGAATCGCGAACATACGCCAGATAAGCTAAACACCCCTTCTCGACCATACGTCAAGCCTTCACATATGAAATAACACTGCGGGTGGCATGACCTGGGGTCCCTCTCCACTCCGATCGGGGCAAATCTGGCAAAGCCAAGGTCACAGTCTTGGCGTGACAATCCAAGATAGCATGATACAGGGACAACCAATCCATCCCTAATATGACGTCGAAATCCACCATGTCTAAATGCAATAAATCGACACGGGTCTCAAGACCCTCAAACACTACCACACAAGAATGATGAACTCAGTCGACCACTATAGAATCACCCACCAGTGTAGATTATACAGGGATACCCAAAGCATCACCAGGCATAACCAGGTAGGGTGCAAAATAAGACGACACATATGAATACGTAGAACCAGGGTCAAATAGCACTGAAGCATCCCTATCACAGACCAGAATAGTACCTGTAGTGACTAAATTGGAAGACCCAGCCTCTGGCCTGGTTGGAAGAGCATAGCACCGGGGCTGGGCCCCACCTCCCAGAACCATATCTCTGGGACGATCAACCGCTGGCTGGCCTCTACCTCTGGCGGTCCGAGCTCCACCTCTATAATCTCTACCTCCACCTCTAGGGCCTCTACCCCCGCCTCTAGCTGGCTGGGCGGCCTGTGGATCACCTGACGCCTGAATCATAGGATGAGGACCCTGCTACTGAGAGCTGTCAGAAGCTCAAGGGCAATACCTGGCAATATGTCTCGTGTCGCCACAAGTGTAACAAGCCCTCGGCTGCTGAGAATAACGGAGTGGTGGTGCGCTGATAGGTGCTGATGGTGAACTGAAGAACTGCTGGTCAGAAGACTGCGGCTGAGAGCCACGACCACCTGAAGTACCATGTGAGACCTGAAGGGCTGACTGAAAGGGCCTCGGAGGGTGGCCTCTACCGTAAGAATCCCCACCTCCAGACGAGGTACCACTGAATCTACCTGCATGATGGGGCCTATTATCTGAGCCATGACCACCTCCCCGTGCAAGAGCCATCTCAACTCTACGGGCCGCATTGGCCGCCTCCTGAAAGGAAATCTCACTACCAGCTCCCATAGCCATCTGGAGACGGATCGGCTGAATCAATCCATCAATAAACCTCCGCACACTCTCTCGCTCTGTGGGGAGTATAACAATAGCATGGCATGCCAAATTAATGAACCGAGTCTCGTACTGCGTGACTGACATGGAGCCCTGCTCGAACTGCCTGCGAAGTGCCTCCCGCTGAGTGACTGGGAGAAACTTCTCCAATAACAACTCCGCGAACTGATCCCATGTCAATGCTGGAGACCCTGCTGGTCTAGATAGGCAATAGTCCCTCCACCAAGTCTTGGCGGATCCTGCAAGCCGGAAGGTGGTGAAATCGACCCCATTGGTCTCCACAATACCCATAGTCCTAAGGATCCCATGGCAGCTGAATAAGAAATCCTGTGGATCCTCTGATGAAGAACCACTGAATGTGGTGGTGAAGAGCTTGGAGAACCGATCAAGTCTCCACAAAGCATCCGAAGACATAGCCGCTCCATCGCCGGCCTGGGCCGCAATACCTGGCTGAGCTGTCACTGCTAGCTGAACCACTGGGACATGAGCCTGGGGAGCTACCTGCTCCGGAGTACGTATAGCAGGAGTCTGAACCCCTCCTCCAGCCTGAGAAGTGGCTGGTGCTACTGGCAGCAAACCCGCTCTAGTGACACTCTCCATAAAGCCTGCCAATCTGACTAAAGCGTCCTGAAGATCTGGGGTGATCATGACCCCTCCTGGGACCTGAGCTGGGCCCACTGGAGCTGCTGGGGCTGGAACCTCCTCATCATAGTCAATATGAGGCTCCACCTCTGGGACTGCGGCCCGGGGCTGAGCTCTGCCTCTGCCTTGGCCTCTGGCACGGCCTCGGCCTCTGCCCCTCGCAGGAGCTGCTGCTTGGGCTCGGGCTGCTGCGCGGTAGAAGAGGAAGCGCGTGTTCTCGCCATCTGCGAAAGAACAGAGTAGAAAGACAATCAGTATTTGAGAAAAAGAATCGCACGATAAGAAAGAACAAAAGTGAAACTTTTCCTAACTCCATAGCCCCTGGGGGATAAATATAGACGTCTCCGTACCGATCCCTCAGACTCTACCAAGTTTGTCCGTGAGTAGCGAGAACTATGTAACCTAGAGCTCTGATACCAACTTGTCACGACCCGGATTTCCCACCAATAGGAGTCGTGATGGCGCCTACTGTTGGAGCTAGGCAAGCCAGACATTTTAAACATTTCCTGATTTCACCTCAACATTTACAATATAAATATAACGAGTCATTTAAATAAAAGCGGAAGTCTTAAAAATATAGATAACTGAAAACTCAAAATGCGGAAGTTAAATATTTCTCTACCCAAGACTGGTGTCGCTATCTCACGAACTACTAAAGAGTGCTACAAACAAGTCTGAATAGAAATACATAAATGTCTGTCTCGGTACGATAAAAACAAACTGAAAACAAAGAAAGGGACTCCGGCCCGCGAACGCCAACTAGGCTACCTCATAAGTCCCTGGACTGAAGTCAGCTCCCAGTCAAAAATCCTACTGCTGTGGTCCAAAAGCTGCTCCTGGATCTGTGTAAAAAGATGCACAGAATGTAGCATCAGCACAACCGACCCCATGTGCTGGTAAGTGCCTGGCCTAACCCCGGCGAAGTAGTGATGAGGCTAGACAGGACCTACCAAAAACAACCTATGCACACACACACACACACATATATATATACACAAGTGCAACGAAATAACAACGGAAATTACCAATCAAAAAGGGGATGGGACATGCGTAGGGGGAATACAGAGGAAAACAACTTATCAGAAGTAAACACAAACTACATCCGCTCTCATAATCTATATAAGTGGTCGGCGTGCCACACGATCCCATTTCATAATATATAAGTGGTCGGCATGCCACACGATCCCATTTCATAATATATAAGTGGTCGGCGTGCCACACGATCCCATTTCATAATATATATAAGTGGCCGGCATGCCACACGATCCCATTTCATAATATATAAGTGGTCAGCATGCCACACGATCCCAATTAATAGCATGTAACAGTTTCCCGGCAAGGGAGAATACGACTAAGCAGTTAAATTTCCCAGCAAGGGAGCAACAGCCATAATTTACACGTCTCGGCAAAGGAATGATCACATCTCTTTCTTTTACGTTCATTTCTTACTCTATAATCAAGTCAACAGAAAATCGAGCCAACTCTCCAAGAAGTTACAAGTCATATTTCCTTCTCATTCTCTTCATATCTTATAGAAACCACCAATTAACAAGGAAAAGTCATCACCGAATCCCAAATAAGCACAAACAAGGATCCACGACCATGCTAGACACCGGTGTATAGATACTCGTCACCATGCCTATACACCGTACTCAACATTTAGTAATTAACAAATAATACTCTAATCCTATTCCCTCAAGACAAAGNGAAACACAATCACCCATAACCCCACGAGTTCAAATATGCAATTTGTTTTAAGATTCGGCCCCAAATTGAGGTTGAATCACCCAAAATTCTCAAAACTCTAACTCTACCCAAAACCCTTAATTTCTACTTTGATTTCATGTTTTTAGGCTTAAAATTTAGTGATTAGTTGATGAAATTAAGGGAAAACGAGGTTAGGAACACTTACCTATGAAGTTATGGTGGAAAGGTCCTTCAAAATCGTCTATGGAGGGTGAGGAAGAAAAGTCCGTGTGAGAAAAATGGAGAAAATCCCGTATCTAATGTTCTGTTTTTAAAAAGAATCACTGAAGAGTGTTTACCCTACGCGATCGCGACACAGAGGTCGCGTTAGCGATGAAGAGGAAGCTGGAGGCATCGCGTTCGCGATGGTGGAAATGCGAACGCGTAGAGAAACTGGTGGGGGCCCTGGGATTGCCTTACGCGAACGCGAAAAGGGTGGGACGTGAACGCGGTTGAGGAAGAGCTGTAAGTACGCGAACGGGGGGGGCCGTTCCGCGAACGCGAAGAAGGGAAGGTCCAAAACTATGCGAACGCGGGATCGAGTCCGCGATCGCAAAGAAGGCAACAGCTGGGCAAAAATTGCAGAGAAATCTGCTACAATTCTTAAGTGTAAAACATCCCGGGACACCTCCGAAATACTCCCGAGCCCTCGGGACTCCTAACCAAACACACACACTAACTTAACAACCTCATACGGACTTAACCGAGCGATCAAATCGCCATAACAACATCAAAATCAATGAATCGAACCTCAAAATCATCATTTTTCATTCTAACTTCATAAACTTCAAATTTTAGATATTTAGGTCCGAAACACGTCAAATGACGTCCGATTTCGACCAAACTTCACAGAAGGCGCTTAACACATATTTAAGACTTGTTCCGGGCGTCGGAACCAAAATACGAGCCTGATACCTTAGTCTTTTAATCAATTTTCATTTCCATTTTCCTTAATAATTTCAGAAAAACAATTTCATAGAAAAATTCTTTTCCTCGGGTTCTAAACCTCGGATTTCGACTCCGGGCACATGCCCGAGTCCCATATTTTTCTACGGATCCTCCGGGACCGTCAAATCACGGGTCCAGGTCCGTTTACCAAAAATATTGACCGAAGTCAACTTTAATCATTTTAAAGCCACATTTTAAAAATTTTCACAGAATTTAACATATAATCTTTCCGGCTACGCGCCCGGACTGCGCACGCAAATCGAGGCAACTAAAAGTGAGGTTTTCAAAGCCTTGGAGGCGCGGAAAAAGAGAGAAGCCCGGTGATGATCCTCTGGGTCGTCACATATGTGTTACAAAAAAATAAAAATAGAATTAGATACTATATGTTTAACTCAAAACTCACCATGTAAACTGTAAAATTACCGTATCTATTGTCTCTTTTTCTCTTCATTCCACTTCTGCTTTTTCTCTGCAGAGTTACCTTTTAATTGAGAGGTGAACACTAATACTTTTCAAATAATTGAACAAATGAGAACAAATATAAAGAATATTCGTTTATTCTCCTTTTCCCGTTGTATTTATTTTGTCCAATGAAGAGAGGAGCAGGTGTGAATAGGAATCACTCATTTCAAGTTAGATCCAAGATTCAAGACATTTGAGATTCATGGAATTAGATATTGTAAGAAATTAGGTGGCACAGAGGAATCTGATTTTGTGTTAATAATATCCCCCCCCACCCCACTTGTGCTTTCAACTAGTATCCCCTCCGTGAGCTACTATCCTTTTTATTCTGTTACAAAATAAATGACATATTTTTAAATTTGAAAATATTTCAATTTTAAACTCTTTATTTTACCCTTTAATGAGAAGTTTTTATAACCACGTAAATGTCATGGCCCCACAAAGCTTTTAAGACTATAAGTTTCAAATTTTTTTTGTACTCCGTGCCGATCAAACTAGCTCGTCTAAGTTGAAACAGAGGGAGTATTACCTTTTCTTGACTTTACATAAACTTCATGTGCTGTCCCCACAAGGCATCTTAATTTTTTCTAAAATTTTCTTGGGTAAATTCAAATGTTCTTTATTTAAATTTATTTGTTGTGGAACCATCGACCATTGTTTACATTAGGGATGTGACTATTGTTATTTTTGAGATGTGACTATTTCTCGAATTATACGTGAATGCATAATATTTTGTGCATTAAACTACTCTTTTTATCCGCTCAACCATAATCCCTTAAGATATTGAGAATTTCAAAGTCACCTGAAATCATCATAAGTCGTTGCCCATCTAAAATATTTTATCGGAATTGTAAATATTTTCAATCTTTTATTTTCCAAATTTTTTTTTCTGTTACTAGCAGCTGAAATATTACGTAGTGTATTACCAACTATTAGGTCATACAGAGTCTTCATAGACTTAAGTTCCTAATTAAACTTTTGGCTCGCGAAATGGTACTGTTTGTTGAGTTTATCACATATATTTAGTGAAGCCAGTACTAATTTTCAATTAATTTATTCAGTATGCATATTGAACTTATTAGGTACAAACAATCCTGATGATAAAGATTCTTTAGCTGATAATACACCAAATAGCATGCTTACAATATAAAAAATTATAATACAATAATTTAGTTTCCCTATTTCTGTAACTAGAATTTAGCTGATCACGTTAATTAACGAAAGTTCATAATTTTAAAGTTATTGTAAAAGAAAAAAGAAGTAAGTAGTATGTAGTAATTTGTGATATATCTAATGACAAGAAATAGTTAAGTCCAGTTTACCATTGTCCCACATAAATGAGAATTTTTTTTATAAATAGCCAGATTTATAACGGGTAATTGAAAAATAGCTACAATTTTAAAATTAATTGAAATTTCACCACTTCTTTTTGTAAAATAAAATCTAAACAAAAACACCCTTAAAATCCAAAAATATTCCTGCATAATATGTTGGAGTTCGATTTTTTACATATGAGATTCCAACATAATATGCTGGAATGTCATAACGTGCTGGAGTTCCAACATAATATGCTAGAAGTTTATGCGCGGGAGCTCCATATCCAACATATTATGCTGGAACTTTCCGTGTGCTGGGAACAACTGAAAGTTTATACAAAAGAGCTCCATAATCCAGTATATTATGCTGGAACTTTTCGTGTTTTAACAAAATAGTGGCTATTTTCTAATGACTTTGCAAACGATTACTATCTTTTAATTACCACTATTTTCACCTAAAAAATTGGACCATTTTAAATTAATTTTGAGCTGAATTTGACGATCCACTTATTTACACGTGATGAAAACTGTTAAATAATATTCTCCAGAAGTGTACAATTCTTTTGCCAGGGCCAAAACAAATGTAGCCCATTTGATGACCACAGTCCACAGTGTATAAGGAAGCCATTTGTATATTTCAAAAGTAGCCATTTAACAATAATTTAATCCTTTTCGTTGCCGTGATGTCCAAAGAAAATTATGAACCACGTTGTCCTTTCAAGTTTGAGCTTTAGGGCAAGTTGTGTATGTGTACAATAGTTAGTTGGTTACCTACCCCATCCTCGATAACAATTAAATACCATAAGTTCATGAATTTGTTATATTCTATGTCTCAATTTACGATTGGAGTTTGTGTTATACAAAGCAGATAATTTAATTTTTAATGTGAATTCGAGTCTTTTTTCATATTTTTTTTATATATTTTTTTGTATTATAGAAAGCAGACAATTAAATTTTTAATGTGAATTAGAGAATTCATATTTTTTATAATCAAATTTATATATTTAAAATTATATAAAAAATACTTTAAGTCGACAGAGTTAAAAATTTTAAATATTAAAAAAATAAAAATATCATAATTAAAGAAAAACAAGATAGTAATATTTTCACATAATATGAGACGAATAAAGTATGCCAATTAAAGTTACATGAATCTATCTGATTTTGTTATTTCCTCATTTAAAGTTCTAAGTTACACAAAGACGAGTAAGAGTAGTACTATTAATCTTCTTTGGTAAAGTGAAGGAACGAGTTTTTTTTTTTGGTGAAAGTGAAGGAACGAGTTTAATACGCTGAATAAGAAACGTAAGGTTCAGGACGGGAAATTCGATTATATAGGTAAAACTGAAAAAAAAATAGGCTTAGTAGAGAAGTCATATTGTACTTTTATAGTTAAGATTTAAGAACATTTAGTTTTGCCCTCAAAAAAGTTCTAGAGCCTTCTAAATTAAAGTTAGGTAAAGTGGATCCATCTCAAACATTGCTCTTGGCTAAACTTTATCGGAAAAATGACAATGTATACCCCTTTCAATATAATAGTCGAAAAATATATATTTTTTGTAATATATACATTCTGTATGTTATAGACAAATTTATATATTTTTTTGACTACCAGATATAAATAGTTTCTGGCGCGGGCTAAAAGTGAAAAAAGTCTAACTTTATATAAGAGTTAAATAAATTATTTATCTGGTAATTCTAATACTATATTCACTTTTTTGTATTTTCTCTGTCTAATAATTTGTTTGGCCAAGCTTCAAATATCACCTTTTTTTTAGAAGTATTTTTCTCACAAGTATTTTTGGTGAGAGTCAGTTTGTGTTTGGCTAATTAATTTGAAAAGCAAATCTGAGCAGTAATTAGTGTTTGGTCAAACTTTTAAAAAGCGCTTCTCAGTGTATTTTTTTCAGAAGTACTTTTGAAAAAAGTAATTTCGGGGAGAAACTACTTTTTCTGCTTTTGCAAAACTGCTTCTACTTTTACTCAAAAGCACTCACTACAAAAAAAAAAAAACTCAATTACCAACAAAAAAAATGTTGGTAAATTGATCAAATTGGTTGGCATTTTGAATTACTAACAGATTACCAACGGATATTGACCTGTTGCTAAAAGGCTCGATGGTAAATTTTACCAATCATATTGAATTTGTTGGTAAAATTACCAACTAAAAATTATTTAGTAAACACCAAATAAATTTGTTGGCAATTTTTGAATCTTGAGTCCAAAATTTTCGTTGGTAAATTTACTAACAAACATTCAGTTGGAAGATTGTTAGTAAATTTACTAACATATAGAAATTGAGTTAGTAAAACTGGTTTTTGATTATTTAAATTGTGTTTGTAACTGGTTGGTAAATATAGTAAAAAGAAAAATTCCATTAGTATTCTGTTAGCAACTATACTAATGGATACCAATTTTGTTGGTAAATCTGATAGTATGTTTTTAAAAATACATTGGCAATCGGTTGGTAATTTTGTCTATGGAAAAGTTCTGTTTAGTAAATTGTAGGCAATTTACAAATAAATTTCAAATTCGTTAACAAATATGGTTATAATAATTGTATTAATATTAATTTAAAGCTTTAAAAGATCCCAAAAAACCTAAATAAAATAAAAAAATACTAAAACTTTATAAATAATAATATCTATCATGAAGTTGAAAGCAGAATCCAAGATGTGTCTAACATAAAAGAAGCTAACATAAATCTGAATACGACTCGTGTCATTTGGCGACGAGTTGCAGAATCCAAGACGTGTCTAACATAAAAGAAGCTAACATAAATCTGAATACGACTCGTGTCATTTGGCGACGAGTTGCAGAATCCAAGACGTGTCTAACATAAAAGAAGCTAACATAAATCTGAATACGACTCGTGTCATTTGGCGACGAGTTGCAGAATCCAAGACGTGTCTAACATAAAAGAAGCTAACATAAATCTAAATACGACTCGTGTCATCTGGCGACGAGTCGTGTCTACGAGAAGGCGGTGTAGGTAAGCCACCTATGAGGACCGACAGACGGTTTTGGAGTAGTTGATCAACTTGCTCGCGCACCTCTTGCTGCATTTTGTGTCTCATTTCTTCACGCATTTCTTCTCTCATTTCTTGTCTAATCTCTTCTCTGATCTCAGATCTTATCTCATGCTTCATCTCTTCCTTAATTTCTTGCAAACGATGTCCTACACATTCACTCACCCGAGCATTAAAGTCTAGATCTTGAGGTGGAGATATCGAGTTGGAGGAAGCACCAACATGCCCATATAAAGGAGCTTGAGAACCATAAATGCGCGTCTTCTTAACACCGACTTCCTCCAAATAAATTTGTGAGCAATCAACTTCAAGAGGCTCACTGGACCCATCTTCAGGCTGAGACGCAGATACAATTTTAGACATTATGGCGTCCTGGATAAAAAGAAAATGATATAAGCTCTATAATAATAACTTTGACAGAGAAAACATCAAGAACACAGTCATAAAGGTAACAAAACTGAAAACTCAAATGTCAATAAATGAGCTAAACTGAAATAATTCCCAGTCAATAGAACTAGAGGTTCAGTTAACCTCAACCAAAGAAACGAAATTGAAGTGAATTAGTAGGTTATGATATTAGCAAAAGACAAGAAAAGGAACAAAAAAAAAACTTATAGTAGAGGCGTGAATTGTGATTGCTTAAAGAAATAAAACTCTGTTTCGTAGTGTGTATGTGTATTGCAACAAATGAAAATCAATACTTCATCAAACAACTATCAGCAACAGCAACGTTATAACCCATGAAATATGACAGATGATGTGTAAATCGTGAATACGTAGAAAACTTTCCAAGTATTGAAGGCATTCAAAATTCAGCAAACACATGGAAAAATCTGCCCAGAAACGCTGATAAACTGGGAATTTTGAGCTCACATGAGGAAATCTTGGGTGAAGGTAGTAATGAAATAACATCATACTATGATACTACTACAACCCAAGTATGCTGCCAAGCAATAGATAACACACAAACATACAGGAGGGTATACGAACAGCAGAAACAAAACAGCATAGGCATGCAGAATCTGCCCAGAATTTAGAGTTTCAATCAGGCAACATGGGACCTTTGGTAGACAAAAACAGGGAGCAAAAGTGCAATGGGGAGCCTTATCCTAATGCACAATTGTAGTATCACATCACATGAAGGATATCAATTACTGAAAGCAACAACAACAACTCACATAAAATCACTATGGCCTTGATAATATAGCTTTTGAAAGAACACCTCAGATAAAGCATTCAATCAAATGCCTCACTACTTCACTAGCATGATATACATGTTAGTTTTCTGGAAGGACAATAACAGGAAAAATAAACAGAAGGCCTCTCTCAATTAACAGAATAGTTAGCAGGCGACAAAAAAAAACTAACTGTCCAACAGAAATGAAACTTAAGCTGCTATCATGTATCCAACACAATAAAAAATACGCCTCAATCCCAAATAAATCATCCATCTTTCTCGAATCCAGATAAAAAAATGATTGGATGATAAAATGTTCTATCATCTAGTAATAGGCAGAATACGATTTTATCTGTGTTGTAGCGAGCAGCATAACCAATGCCAGATTTCTGATGCTGACCAGCCCAGAATACCTCCCCACCCAGAGACAAATGTGGACTGACACTCTGGATGTAGCTGGCTCCATCCAACAGACGCCAAATTGAGGACACAAGAATTAATCTAAGTGTCCGATACCATTAATATCTATAAGCTTTTATAATAATGGTTGGATCTATTACTGCCTCATCCATTGAGTTTAACATAGCAAATGATACACTATAAAGTTGGTTGAAAAGAATTATTTTGACTCTTAAGCTTTAAGTTGAGGGTGAGGGGAGAAAATAAATGCCAAAAGTATCAGAAGTCAGAATCGTCATGTTGGAAACAAAAAGAAAGTTAGAATGGCAACTTGCCTTTTTTCAGCTGCTTCAATGAAATTGCCTAACTGTATTCCGAAAAAAAGAGGTCAACATCACCAATTCAATGTTCATTAAAAACTTAGATGAGACTCACAAAATTGTAGTAATAACAAAAACAATAACTCATGGACCAAAATTTGTGGTAGTGGTTATGGTAGGGTCGGACCTACACTTATGTTGCATTCACTTGTAACTTCAGTGTATGCAGAGTAATTGATACTAACAAGCAACATATATTCTTCTTCAAGCTAATCCCAAGCTATATCATTTCTTTAATTACCATCGGATGACGCCATTTCAATATTGTTTTATAGGAAAAAATTGTCAAGTCAATATGCAATTAATTTTATTTCTTTAACCGGAAAAAAAGGAGGAAATTTTAGAGCAGAAAAAAGAAAAAAAGAAGAGAAGAAGAACTGAAGAAAAGACAGAGCTTTTCTCAGACTAATATGTTGAGTGCAGCAGCATTGATAAAAAACAGAGCCAAAAAATAAAAAAAAAGAAAAAGAAAGAAAAAATAGAGCAACACAGACTCTGTTATGTTGCGGCAGCAACGATAAAAAACAGAGCCCAAAACAAAAAGAAAGAAGAAGAGATGAAGAAGAAGAAAAAGAAGAAAAAACAGAGTAACACAGTGTTGCTCTATTCTGTTGCAGCAGCATCGATTAAAAACAGAGCCCAAAACAAAAAGAAAGAAGAGAGAACAGAGAACAGAGAAAAAAGAAGGAAAAAAAATTGGAGTCACAGAACAGAAACTCCAAGAAAGAAGAAAGGAGAAGAAGAAAGAAGAAAAGAGATAAGAGAAGCATACCTGGTGAAGAAAGAAGAAAGAAAATCGCTGGTCTGCTGAGGTGCCTCTTTTTTAGTTGTCCGGACTTCACCGAGAAGTTTTTTCTTTTTTCTTTACATATTTGTTCATCTACCTGAGTATACTATTCCATTTGATAAAGGCCTCCTTAAATCATCTGCCTAAATTGAGGTGCAGTTATGACCATATCAGATAGTGTGGTGATATTAATTCCTCTTTCTCAGGTTCTTGCTGCCAAGTCACCAACACTTTTAGACTTTCATGTAGATCTTGCAAGCCTGGAAGCTGCATCAAAGGTTACTGTCTTATAAAGACTCTTATTTATTTATGATGATATATCCTTGAATTTATCAGGATTGGTTAGAAATCCGTTTCTCCTTGCAGATACAATTGAAGTCTTTGGCTGAAGAAATGCAAGCAATCATCAAGGGTTTGGAAAAAGTTAAAAAGGAACTGTAGGTTTGATGTCGACTTGAAGGAGAAAGAGTAAAGAAATCGCGAGCCCTAATTTTTTGTTTTAACAGATCACTGTTATTGCCTTGTTCTTTTCTTTTTTGCAAAAAGGGACGATACAGGTCGCCTCACGCTACATGTCGCCACACGCTACAAAGGCAGAGGCGCTCGCTTTTTTGAAAACGCTACGCCACACTATAAAATACCAATGGCAGCTCGCCTCGCCTCGCCTCACGCTATTAGCGCTGAGGCGAGCGCTATTTACAACACTGGTACAACCAGTAGCCAGAACGTAACAAACAACATGTGAAACTGAATGGCCATCGCAATCAAAGTAGCAAACGTCACAACAAAAATGGGGGAAGTAACTTACATAAGTGCTCTTAGATTTCTGGTCTACAAACTCCTTGTTCTCCTTGACATGTGTCTTCTTCAGAAGCTCATGTGGATGAGCTGGTCTTCCAAGTTCTTTAGCCTAGAATTGAAAACCACGTTCACTATATTAATACATAATCACTAGCTTTGGAGATATTATAACTTGGCTAATAAAAAAGGAATATACCATTTGTCTTGCATATTCTCGGTGACTTCTGGAGCCTCCTATATGGTGTGAGGGACCAGACCCTTCACCACTTTTCTCACTTAGCCGATTCCTTAAGCATTGCGTGGACTTGGCTTTAAAAGCCTCAGTCTCCCAGTGAGTCTTCCAGCTGTCCCAAATAGATACTGGAATAGTTTTGCGCTTCTTCTCACAACTTCTTGCTTCAGATAACATACCCTTGTATCATTCTGCACATTTTCTCATAAACTTATCCTTTACGGAACCTTCAATTGCAGTGTCCCACTGAAATCGTTTCTATTTGAGAAGATCAAATGAAAATAACACAAGATATTGATAACAATAACAACAACAACTTATACCGAGTGTAGTAAATCCTTGGCTAAAGAAAGATAAAGGAACTCCAAATATTATCGATCTTATAATACTATAACTTTACCTTAAACTCTTCCCAATAGAAGTCTTTTGTCTCTGGTGTAACAAACTTCCAATTATTTCCTTCAGGATTCAGTTTCTCCTTGAAGATTTTTGTGACAGACCGAGCGACGTCATTGGCCGGGTCCAGTTGGCTAGAGTAAATAAGAAATGAATTATGTTGTTACTCCATTCCATTTAAGGCTTTCATATTCTTTCAAGAAGCATTTGAGATGCACTGATACACACCAGATAAGCAAGAAACAAAAATTAAAAAAATATAAACAAGTGACACTTTTACTCTTACCCTCCTGGGACGATTGTAATTGGGATACGGTTACCGCCAATTGTGTTTGACGAACTTGCTGATCGGATTTCATATGCAAGTGTACCAAGATTAGAAGAAGAAGATGGTAACGATCTGTTTATAGTTGCATCCAAATGTGGTGTTTCTGTAACTGGAGGTTCAGGTGACTGATCAGGTTCAGGTGACTGATCAGATGTGGGACTCAATATCTCAGGAGATCTCAGTGTGTTTGCATTCTTGTTTTCAGCATATCTACGTGCTCCACCTCCCCTTGGTGCCATATCTGCGATTCCAAAGTCGGATGCAGATGAACAAATAATATAATTAATGGATCATGGTCAAATCTAATTGGATACAATAATTGATATATTATTCCAAGAGTAATTAAATGATATATTACTCCAAGAACAAAATGCTCTAAAAAAAATAAGGCATACAAGTATTAATCTAGACATGGCAGATTCAAAAGACAAACATCTAAAAAGGAACAAATTTACTTTATAAAGTATTTCAAAAGACAAACATCTAAAAAGGAACAAATTTACTTAAGTTAAAAAAAACAAGAACCCATAAAATCTGAAATCCAGGAACTTTTTCTTAAAAACTAAAAATTAAAAATAAATTATATACTATGTTTCATTCATTCAGACTCTATAATTGAAGAGATTGAAGCACTTTGACTCTATTCACTGTCATTTTCATCATATAGCTCTTCATCCTCATTATCCTCATCCTCATCCTTATCCTCATCTTCGTCCGATCCAAATTCAACATGAAGTTCTATCTCATCATCTAAATCATCATCCTCGTCTCTTATGTTTATGAATCCACCATTTGGATTATTCAGGAGAACAATTTCATTGTTAGGTACCACATCAAATGTTAAACCATCTTCCTCAGATTGGAATGGCTCAATACCATCTGTCGGAGTTGACTGTGAAGATGATGGAGGCATGTCCACCAAACCCCGTGCTTTTACTTTGCACACAGCCCACCACTCACTCTTATCACGTCGTAAGCTAGGATAAGTTGTATAATACACTTGAGCCGCTTGCACTGCCAAAACAAATGGTTCATACTTCTTTAACTTCTTTTCATGATTGATATC
>MU725995.1:19616-39024 GCA_026770625.1 Nicotiana glauca
CAAGTTTCTTATCCACTTCCTTCTCCGTAATTTGTGGGAAATTTTGACGAAGGGAGTCAATAAAAATCCTTTGAATCACATCCAAGAAAATATTATATTAAGGTTTTGATGATTTTGCTAATCTACAAATAAAAACAAAAGCTTGAAGTCTTACTCAATATATGGGTGTACTTCTGGGCAATTTAATAAAACATAAATATGAGATGCATCAAGTTCTTCTTCAGTCATATATCTTGGTTTACATCTCCCAAATGCTTTACCTGGATAGGTAAATATAGAAAAATTACCATCGCGCTCATCCCTTTCCCTTGTACCACCATCATCATTCCGTGGAACTTTCCTATGTCTTGTGTAAACATGAGGTTCAAAGTAATGTGAACAAAAAGATGAAGCTTCCTCAACTAAATACGCATTGCATATGGATCCTTCAACTTGTGCCTTATTTCGAACATTATTTTTCAATTTTCGAAGGTTCCTGGAAATAACACATATGCTCAAATTGTGAGTCATTCATATCAATGTTGTATTCTGTTCATATCAATTGAAACAAATAAATAAAGGCATGAATTTGACCGAGGGCAGTAAACAGATACATTCATGTATGCACCAGATGTTGGCCAAGAGTTTTGGGCAGTGTAGCTGCATTTTGGAATAACAGTCATATGCAGCACTTTGGTATAGTAGCCCATGATTCAAATTTCATATAGGGGCCAGTCAGCAACATAAGATCCAGAGGTGATATGGAGTGCATGCAACTCAGGCAGGAGCTAATTTGGAAATGGCAATCCACAAGGCAACTTTGGCTAGGATTTTCAGACAAGAATAGCACACAAGACAATAGGAATTCTATACATCATCAGAGCAGGACATACATAGAAGAAACTCATGAGAGGAAATCAATCAAAAACAATAAGAAGTCATGTAGAATCGAGAACAAAAAGGAAGCAGGAGGCCAACTTAGTAGACAAGCATGGGTAGAAAAAAAGAGAAACATGCTAACTGAATATGCAATTGTACTAAAACTTAACAAGTATCCAGAAAAGAAACATCAGCCCCATCATTACAGAAGGGTGATCACATCTTAACTGGTGTCAAGAGATTATAGAAGACAGCTGGAAGAACCTTTCACCAAATGAAAATTCCATAAAAGTCAACAAAGAAAAACATAGTTGTATCTGGCATTAATAACCAAGATTTTGTGCAGTCAGTCACAGACAAGTCCATACCAAAGAAGCTACTGATGCCTATTGACTAGAAACCAGCTCTTTCTAAACCAGGTCAAGGAAGCCATTTTCTGTCAAGTTGTGCATAATACTAACTGCAGCATCATTCATGGAAGGCAAAGGTGCAGCGCAATAGATGTTTCTCAGCATGTGTCAAAATCAGAACCACAACCACCATTATTAATCAAACAACTAACATACACCTATAGGTTTCGAGATATATGTCGATTTGCAGGTGCAGCTTTATCCTCTAACCATGAATAACAATTAACAACAGCTTAAGTTGGTATTTCAAAATTTAGTAGAAGATACTCTTCTGCACAAAAGCTAAGCAAAAAAAGAAAAAAATAAGAAAAGATGCTAAAGCTTTTTACTTCAGCATTGGAGACAAGTGGAATTGTAGCAATATTGGAACAACAATAAGGACAAGAAAGGATCGAACAAAGGAAATAAATACCACAAGCGTACAGACAGTAAAGAAGCAACTGCTATGACAGCTGAAGCAGGATCAGTCGATCGAGCTAATGCACCAACACAATTAGGAAACAAGCAACTATAAAGATACAAGCAGAATAAAGATGAAATTTTACCTCTCAGATAGGTACATCCATCGATATTGCACCGGACCTGCTATCCTTGCTTCGTAAGCAAGATGCACGGGGAGATGATCCATTGAATCAAAGAAGCTGGGAGGGAATATACGCTCCAATTTACAAAGAATTTTAGGTATTTCTTGTTCAAGTCTAACCATATCCTCTTCCCGAATTGCTGTTGAAGTGAGATCCCTAAAGAAAAGGCTCATCTCAGCAAGTGGTTCCCAAACTTTTTGTGGTAATAGCTCACGAAACGCAATAGGGACCAATCTTTGCATGAATACATGACAATCGTGGCTTTTCATACCAAACAATTTATGTTTTTTCATGTCCACACACCTTCCCATATTTGAGACATATCCATCTGGAAATTTCAGATTCTCCACCCATTCACACAACACTTTTTTCGACTTCTTGTCTAGTGTATAACAAGCTTTCGGATATTCGTCACCAACAGCATGTAATTCAGGGCGTCGGCAGAACTCTTTCAAGTCTTCTCTAGATTTGGCATTATCTTTTGTTTTACCATCTACGTCCAGCACTGTGTTGAACACATTCTCGAAAAAGTTTTTTTCGATGTGCATAACATCTAGATTGTGTTGCATCAGATTTGTACTCCAATACGGCAAATCCCAAAATATGCTTCTTTTCTTCCAACCCGAAAACTTACTAATTTTGCCATTAACAATATGAGCCCCAAGCTCTATCACCTTTTTCAACCCCAATTCATTTATCTCCTTCAATATATCATCACCTGACCGTATAGGGAGAGGATGCGTTCTGACCACTTTATTCTTTCTAAATGATATTCTGTTATTTCTATATGGATGATCCAGGGGTAGAAACTTACGATGATTGTCAAACCATGACTGTTTGCCACCTTTAGTCAAAGTAAAAGCATCTGTATTCTCCATACAATATGGACATGCTAGCTTACCCGCAGTACCCCATCCAGACAACATAGAATATGCAGGAAAATCACTAACTGTCCACATCAAAGCAGCTCGCATGTTAAAATTTTGCTTCTTAGAGATATCATATGTGTCCACACCTGTACTCCACAATTGTTTTAGTTCTGCAATCAAAGGCTGCAAGAAAACATCAAGCTTTTGCTTAGGGTTCTTCGGTCCAGCAAATATAACCGACAAAAACAAATAGGACTCTTTCATACACATCCAAGGCGGCAAGTTGTATGGTGTCACAACTATTGGCCAAGATGAATACTATTGACCTGTTTGTCCAAATGGTTGAAAACTATATGTGCATAGCCCCAACCTGACATTACGAGTTTCAGCTGCAAAAGATGGATGCATCTTATCAAAGTGTTTCCATGCGGGCACATCTGAACAGTGACGCATCACACCTTTCTCAACTTCATGCTCGGCATGCCATCGCATATGTGCAGCAGTCATGTCGGAAACATATAACCGTTGTAATCGTGGAGTGAGGGGAAAGTAGTACATATGTTTGAATGGTACAAGATTTCTCTTTGAATTCGAAATTTGCCTAGTAGGCTTGTACCTAGGATGGCAACAAAACTTGCACTGGCTAAGTTCACTGTCTTCTCCCCAATAAATCATACAAACATTTATACAACTGTGGATTTTTTTTACTGGCATGTTCATTCCCTGCATTAACTTCTTAGTTTCATAAAAATTATTTGGCATTAGGTTATCCGGAGGAATCATCTCATTCACATATTGACAAATGTCATCAAAACATCTATCAGATAGATGGTGTTCAGACTTGATGTGCAATAAACGTGCAACAACTGACAATTGAGAATGTGTTTCACAGCCAGGCCACACCTCTTGATTTGCAGAATCTATCATATCATAAAATTTCTGCGCATCAGGATTCGGTAATTCATCCCTATCAATCGGATCGAATGAGGGGCCAGCGGCGTCAAGGACCATTATGTGGTATGAAGTAGGTGATCCAGGCTCATCAATTGTACCCACATTTACCTATTCGGTATTCATTGACTGATCCCAATTGCGCATCTCTTCATGTTGATTTATATTTCTCGTAACCTCATTTTCTCCATGCAAGTACCATATATGATATCCAGGTACAAATCCATCACGCAATAAATGTTCGTGGACAGTAAGAACATCTTCAAAATTTCTGTTCTGACACTTTTTCGATTACATGGACACCTTAGTCTCTCACCATCCCTCCCTTCACGATGATTCTTTGCAAACTCAATAAATTGCTCAACACCCCTTATGAATTCTGGATTATACAAACCTCTCGTTAACCTTCTGTACATCCACTCGCGATTTAAAGTCATTTTTCAAACAAACTTTCTTTCCTGATAATGTAAAAGGATTACAGTAGCATTATTGATTTCTAAAAATCGTTAGATAGTAGTACAAAAAGAGTACTAATAATCAAATTAGGCCTCAAATCCCAATTATAATGAGCAAAAGCTTTCAACATATCTACAATATACTAGATAAATTAGATTGATAAAAAATACTTACCACTTACCCGCCGAATATTGAATTGTGGAATTGAGAAGCTTCCAAACGATAGCTTGTGAGAGACTGCTGTGAGATTATCTATCAGTTGGGAAAGATAATGGAAAGGATTAGCCATATTGTGATCGTGGGTACAGAGAAGAAGCTAAAATGGCGCCAGTTCTCTGTAATTTTAGGAGAGTGGGGAAGGTAGGCGGTACCGTCTATGCGTAGTGTGGCTGAAATTTATGTAATTTAGAAGAGTGGGGTAATTAATTAGGCGGTATACTCTATATAATTTGCTTTGGGAATTACTTTAATTTGATGTTTAATTAGTATATATACTGTATAGTGTAGGTGTTTAATTAACACACACACTGTATAGTGTAGGTGTTTAATTAACACACACACACACACATTGGCAAAATATATTTTGTTCCTTTACTCTTATTTTCTGTCTTTTAATTTGTTTGCTTAGAATTATTTAAAAAATCTTAATTGTTAGAAATTTAAAATCCATAAAATCTCCTAATATTAATTTGAGTTCCGTAATTTTATTTTTGATTCTTAATTAAACTATGTTAATACTAACTAATCACATGAATTATACATGTTTCTTTTGGTTATTACATTATCATACAAATTAATAAATTTTAATTGCACCAAACTATTTGTATAAAATAATAAAATTTTAATTGCACTCATGTTTGAATTATTAAATATAAACTAGGTCCAAACATAATTTATAGCTAATTATTTAATGTTTGAATATGCAATGAAATTATTTCTCAAATATCCTACTTAATTATTATTATATTTTATTTTTTAGTACCATTCTCGCCAGTGTCATAAATCCTAAAAATAGTTAGAATCGAATAATAACTCATATTTATTACAAATAAAAGAATCGAAGGTTTTAGACTATGAAGGACTCTTATATATACGACTTGACTCTTTTGCTACTACTTAAACTCTTATTGGTGTCAGGACCCATTTCCATAATAGGTCATGATGGCGCCCATCAATCTTGCCGGGCAAGCCAAGTGCGGAAAACATTTCCAAGTTTATCAAACATCATAATTTTTAAGAAAAGATAAAGGATCCCAATGGAGTTTTAGAAACCAAATACAGTAAGAAATGTAGGAAGCATAATGATACAGCCCAAAACTAGTCTACTAATATGTGTGCCAGAACCTGGTGTCACAAGTTACGGACAACTAGTAGAATATACACAAAAGAATACTATACTATCCTACTGTCTGAATCAGGATAGACAGAAAACAAAGTACAAATTAAAGAAGACTATTCTTCGGCTGCAGATCGTCATGAAGGGGAAGCAGCTCACCATAGAAGTCTCAGATGGCTCACTGATGCGCACCCGAGTGATAACCAGATCCACCTGTCTCAGATCCTGTACATTTAAGTACAGAAGTGTAGCATGAGTACATAAGTAACATGTACCCAGTAAGTATCCCGTCTAATCTTGAAGAAGTAGAGACGAGAGGTCGACTTGATACTTACTAAGGTCAAATAATATATGAAATATTTTATAAGTATAGAAAGCTACTAGTATCAGCAGTTTATGGCAAGAGGCATAAGTTATGTTCTTACAATATCATGATTTACTATTTCTATTTTTGTGTATAATAACGAACAATGTGAGTATAAGTTTTCACACAATAATCATGCACACGTTATGCCAAGGCAACTGCCTGAACCAATAGAAATAAACTGTTCACTTGCCGAGGGTCGACGGCGCGCCTATAGATGCATCTATTCATACTGAGGCGATCGGCCCGATCTACAAATATCAAGCAAATATCAGGTATATATACACATGAAGGCACATAAATATCCAATTATCCCATACAAGAGTTCAACAAGTATACAAATTTACTTTTATCCTCTTTCAAGTCCCTAGTATATCCTAGGCGATATCATTGACATAGAAATTTCATAAATAAGGCATGATGTCGTGGGTCCTAAACTATCCGGATAATTAATATAATAGTAGCTACGCACGGACTCTCGTCACGTAGTGCGCACGTATCCCTCGCATTTAGCAACAATTATCCATTTATAAATCCTATGAGGACATTTTCCTCTTACAAGGTTAGAAAAGAGACTCACCTCGCTCTGTATTGAAGCGCACTTCCAATATCAAGAACAAGCCAAAACCCTCAACACGAAGCTGAACGAGCACAAACTAGTTAAACAACGTAAGAACTAGTCAATAAAGGCTCAGAAGCGGCCCAGAATATATGTATATATAAAGAAAGAAAAATAGAGACAGAGAATAGAATATAACACTAAAGCGTATACTTTAAATTAACTTTAAAAAATAAGTAAAAATAATACTCGAAAATATTATTGATAATTTCAAAATAATAAATGTATTCAGAGAAATCAAATAAAAGTCTAAAAGATATAATTTTTTGGTACTTAATTATTGAGATAAAATGATTTTTAATTTATGATTTTGTTAAAATGTATGATTTTAAGTACTCGAACAATTCAGATCGATCATACTTTCGTTTATTCTTTAATTAATAATGTAAGTACCATAAGTAATATTAATAATTAATTTCAATCTATTAATAAATTACAAACCAAAATCTTGATCTATTAATAAAGTTTTTCAACCGATTAAGTATCAGTTGGCAAGTTTATTAACAGATACCATTCGGTTGGTAATTTACAAATGCATTTTCAATTAGTTGGTAAAATTAGCAACAAAATCCTTCTGTTGGTAAATAATTGGTTGGTAATTCGTTACTAATCTGTTAATAAATAATACTTCATTTTTTCACCATATTTAACAACGGATATGTACTCCGTTGGTAATATTACCAACGAAAAATATTTGTTGGTAACATTTGAGTTGGTAATCCGTTAGTACGCAGTTGCTATATTAGCCGCCTATTTTTCCCGCCATATTTACCAACTAAATTATTTAGTTAGTAAAATTTTGGTTGGCAATTCGTTAGGAATCTGTTACTAAATTCTGAAAAATAAATTAGTTACCATTTTGTTAGCAATCTGTTGCTAATACACTAACAAATTCGGGGCGTTGGTAAAATCCGTTAGCAATTGGGGTTTTTTTTTGTAGTGACTCTTTTTTTTCTTCCTTTTTTAGAAGTTTGGCCAAACATTTCAACTTTAAAAAAAAGCATTTTCTTGAATAAAAAAACGAAAAAGAGTCAGATATATCCCTCTACTATTGTTTATTGTTCAAGTATGTCCTCTGTTATACTTGTGAACACCTTATTTTTGACTATATTTGAATTTTTATTACTTTTTTATTTCATATTTTTTAGGTTTAATCTTAATATTTTAACTTTAATATTATTTTTATTAGTAGGATTTATTAGAGAATATGTAATATTTTTAACACATTCTACTATATAGAATTGGAAGAATTTATTTTAAGGACAAATCAAATCTAATAAAATTACTTCCTATCCTCGCTACACTATTTCCTTGTCCCATCACTCACTCACTACACTATTTTCTTATCCTATCACCCCACTCCCTATACTATTTCCTTGTCCCATCATCAATTTCCTACACTCTTCCTCTCATATTTTCTTATTATATGTACGCACACGTGAGGAAGAAGGAGGGGGGATTAAAAAAAAAGCTAAGAAAACTTTTTTCCCATCTACACACATCTTTAAGACACCCATGTAAATCTTCATGTAACAGCAACCCAAATTGCTGCCTACAAACCACACTTTCCTCCATAAAAGTTGCCATGTAAATTCACCTCAAATAGCTAAAACATCCACCACCAACCCAACTTCAAAATAGTCCAAAGAAGTAGCAAAAATGTGGCTGCTTCATGAGACAAAAACGCAGCAGCTGCTGCTTATTTTCTTCCTCCAAAACTACCTCAAATCTCCCTAAAAAACCAGCTTTTATTTTCTTTCAAAATAGCCCCTGAAATCTTATCGAAACAGTAGTTTTTCGCACAAAACAACAACTCCAAAACGACTCCAATAGTTGGACTATCGAGGTTGACGTCGAGGTCACCGTTCAGTTCCAAGGTCAGAAGTTGATTGGAGTTTTTCATGTATTATTCAAGTTCAAGAATGTCTTACTCTATAATTAAGATCTATTTCTTTATTCTTATTCTCCTAACTGTTCGATTCCACTGAAGTTATTTGGAAGGTTTGTTTCTATTGTTCCTTTTTTTTGCTCTTGTGTTTCTTCGTGAAAATGACCCACTGTTTTGGTTAGTTTTAGTTGATGTCTTGTTGCTTGAATCTATTATTTCAACTTCCTTCTTTTTTTTGTGTTTCAGAAGCATGAGATTTAAGTTTAATAATCTATTAGTTTTGTTTAATAAAAGCTAAAAATATAAATAGTGATACATGTTAAACTATTGTCCATTAGATAAACCATTTAGGCTGTAGCACTGACAAGTAATTAATTAGGAAGATCTAATTTTTTGTGAGTAATTTATTATTGTATTCTTGTTCTTTTAGTGACGAATCAATGACTTGTGAATAATAGATAAAATTTTACACTTCATGCGTAGTTCTTTATCCATAAATTTTTGACCTTATAGCAAGCTCAAATTAGTCTAGGAAAATAAATAGTAAAACACTCTATTAGGTGCGCTTTAATTTTTCAATCAAGAATTCACTTGCGTAGCGTAATTATGATAACGTAGTATTATCCAAATCGTTCTTTAATAATTCTAAGGTACAAAAGAGTATATAGGCAAAATATGAAAATCTTATAAATCGCAGTTTGTCCAAAATTAATTCAAGCCAAGTTTTAAGTCAATAAAGCGACCGTGCTAGAACCTCGGGACTCGGGGAATGCCCTACACCTTCTCCCCGGTTAACAGAATTTCTTACCCGAACTTTATTTTTGCGGACCGATATAAAAGAGTCAAATCTTCCTTTGAATAGGGATTCAAATAAAAGGTGACTTGGAACACCCAAAAATCAATTCCAAGTGGCGACACTGCAAATAAAATAATCCCTACTCAAATTTGTCACTTTAATTTGAAAAACCCTTTAACCCACAATCAATAATATGCATATCTTTCGGGAGTAGAAAAGGGGTGTGACAGCTCTTGCGACTCTGTTGGGGATTACTAGAATTCGAGCTTGTACATGTTGACTATTATTTGGCTTTATTGATTTTGTATATACTATAATTTATTTGGGCATAATGTGCTACTTGTTTGCTTTTTACCGCTTTTATATTATTGAACTGTACATATAAATTGTATTCTCACGCACCCCCTCTGAGTCTTCATAAAAATTAAGAATTGGGCATTTTTTTGACATAGCCCGCTTTCTTTGAGATAGCCGAGGTGCTTGTCATCCGGTGAAAGATTTTAGTCACACATGTTTTAGGCGGGGAGCACCACCAGCTAAGCCGGAAAGCAATGCTACCGGTACGCTGACCCTCCTCGGCTCGAGTTGTCCGCTCGAGTAAGCCAGTCCAGATACCTTCTTCACCAGGATTTAAACCTAGAAGAACAAACCTCATACCGGATATCCCTAGTAGGTTCGCTTTATTTGCATCACACACATTTGACTTAGCGAAGCTCGGCACAGGGGCCGGGTCCGTATAAGACAGGTATCCTCTTTGAGACCATCATGTTCACTTATGTGCTACTTGCTACATCATTTGGAAGACTTGCTTGCATTGTTGACCGGCTTTAGGAAATTAGTTGAGCGGAATTATAAAAAGAAAACAAATATTCTCCTGATTTAGTACAAATAATCCTTTTTTTAGTAGTCCAACGTGAGGTGTAAAGATTAATTTTCATAAAAATCAAAAGAGAAAAATATCCAATTTTACCGAACTACGCGGGTCTGATTCTCACCGGATGTAATATACATAGGCAAACCTCGTCGGTTCCGACCCTAATTTTCGAAAAAACCAAAAAAATATTTTCCTTTAGTTCCTTCTTTAAAAATCTTTCCTTAGAAAATTCAAAAAAAAAAGTAATTTTTAAAAGAAAAATGGTTTCCTTCTTTCGAATGTCTTTCATGCGAAAAAAAAAATCAATAAAAATCAAAATCCAAAATATGGGTTTCCTTCATTTTGAGGTATTTTTCCAAAAAAACAAAAAAAAAATCCAAAAACAAAAAAATTCTTTTTAGATATCTTTCTTTTGTAAATGTTCATAAAAATTTTGAAAAATTGAAGTCCAAAAATATTTTCGCTTTTCTTTAAAAGTGCTTTTGTAAATAAATAAAAACTCAAAAATCCAACATTTTCTTAAAAGTCCCTTTTTCGAAAATTAAGAGGCAACATCCAAAATCCAAAAATATTTTCTTTCTTCTTTAGTAAAAGAGAAAACAAATGAAAATTCAAAAAAAAATCTTCCTTTTAGTTCCAACCAAAAGAAAAATCCAAAATCCAATTAGAAGTCTTTCTTTCAAAAATAAAAGAAAAATCAAAATCAAAATAAAAAAAAAAACAAATAAAAATTCCCTTTCTTCTTTTAAAATATTTTTTTTTTGAAAATTCCAAAATAAAAAAAAATATTTTCCTTTTGCCTTAAAGCTTTCATGGTTTGAGTTTTATAAAAACCAAAAAAAGAAAAGAGTTAGTTTATTTACTCTATTCTCGATCTTTCTGAACTACGTAATGATCTGATTCATGCGACGTCATGGTACGTAGGCAATCTCCATCAGATTCGATCATAGCCATAAATAAACTGAGTGAAAAAATAAACTGAAAAAAAAGAGAGGAAAAAAAAGATTGAGTGAAAAAGAAAGAAAAAGTGAAAAAGAGAGCGAAAAGAAATAAAGAGTGACAAAAACAAGAAAAGAAAAGAGAGTGGCAAAATAAAAGAGCGGCAAAACCAAAATGAGAAAATCAAGAGTTATTAAAGAGAGCCAGAAATGAAGAAAAGAGGTACAGAATGAAAAGGGCTTGTTAAGGCCGGGATGAAACATGCAACCGTTCAAACACACGGTAGAAGCGTTTAACTGTTAGGTGCATTGCATTCTAGCGTGCTATTTCCTATATGTTAAATGTTTCAAAACTAACAAGGTTGTTGGATGTGGAAACTAGCCAGGTTTCGGTGGTTGGTTTTGTTGGTAGACTAGCCTCCCCTCCTTCACAAGATCCAGAGGCATAGATGGCTTCCGCAAGCAATCTACCAATCATCGGTCCTGAGGATAGCCCGGCATCGATTATTCTGCAGCTAGGATCAGCAGTTGCTAAAGAGAATAAGATATTGCGTCTCCACATAATGTAAATGTGGGACGCCTGGTCTAATGGTAGGAAACCGCCAAGTGCAATTGTAAGGCCCCGAAAATTTTCGCTAAGTAATTTAGGATTTCATGGTGTCACGTAGGCTTATTATGATATTTTTATGTGCTTAACATGGTGCACATCCATTGGATTTGGTAAATATGTGTATAAGTCTTATGGTAAGTAATTTGGGATCCAAGGAAAGGCCTAAGTCTAAGAAAAATTGGAAAAAGTTCACAATAGGCTAAAATTTCCAACGATCTTGCACTAGTCCATACTTTGAACGAGAATATCTAAATATCTATAAGGTTTTAGGTGATGGATAACCTATCAAATGAAAGGTCTTCGAGTCTAGTTTCCAACACTTCAAACTGTTCGTCATTTGGACATTTCTACACAAAGTTATGATCAAATTACCAAAAACTGGAAAAATGCGATTCTGCGTGAAATCTGCGATCGCAGATTTAACTCTGCGGACCGCATAACAATTCTGCGATCGCAGAATGGTCGCATAATGAGGCAGAACAGCCCAATTTTGGGCAACGAGTTCTGCGACGAATCTGCGGCCCGCTTACCCATTCTGCGGTAGCATACTTGACATCGGAGGGTTATTTTTCTAATTTTTATAACCCGACCCCATTTTAATATATAGCCTTTGGGGCTTCATTTGGGGTTATTTTCTACTGATTTTAGAGAGAGGTAAGAGCATTTTAGAGAGAGAAGGAGGAACCCAACATTTAAATCATCCAAATCTTGCATCAATCTTCAAGAATCAAAGAACTCAATCCCAAGTTCTTCATCCAAGAGGTAAGATTCTATACCTTAGATTTTAATTTCGAGTTTGGAGTATAAGATGGGTTGACGAGGTATGATTCCTGGGTGTATTAGTATTGTGTATACATGCATGTCCAATCTAGGTTTATGGGAAGATTGTTTAACATAAATAAGTAAGATTTGGTTGGGGAATGAAGGAAAACCATGAAAAAGATATTTGAGATTAAGATGCTCATCTAATATTTAATAAAATGCTCAAATGAGCTAGAGTTATGAATATCTTTCTAATTTTTGCTCAATTTTGCTATGTCTCAAAATAGATTGAAGTTGCTAGAATTTTCAGACCGTTGTAGTAACTTAAGAAAAAGCTCTTTGAGGTATGTATGGCTAACTTTGACCTTTGCAAAATTACCTTGTTTGGTGTACGGATATTTGGTATGTGATATCTACGTGGATTGGTTGTAAAATTCTTGTGATTTTCTTGATTTGAGTGTTTGTGGTTAAGTCTTCCGATATAATGGTGCAAGTAATTGGCAATAAACTAAATACGTGATTGTGAAAGAGTTATGTGGTAAGAGCTGAGAAACGAATGATGGAAGAAAATCGTAAATGATGCAATTGGAACAACTGTGGTAATAACATATTTGGATTGTTGTGGGTAATTATTGTGGTGACTTAAATTGCATATGAATTGTTGAAAATGATGGATAATGGTATTGATGGTTATGGAAATTCTTTATGAATTGTTGTTATTACTTCTTGAGAAGTGTTGTTGTTGTTCTCTATAAATTGTTGTTGTTGTTGTTGTTGTTGTTGTGTTTGTGAATTGTAACTGTACGGTGGGATCGGGTTGCGCGCCGCAACACGAAGTTATAAGGTGTGGGTTGTGGTGATAAGGGTGGCCGAGGTAATAAGGGTGGCCGAGGTAATAAGGGTGGAAAAGTGATCGAAATCACTATTGAAATGAAAATTTGAGCAAATTGTAAAATCATTGGTGTGGAATTGTGGAAGGTGGTAAACAGGAGAGATTGAAAACTTGTTTGGCTTGATTGTTCCTTTTCTTGTGCATTTGATTGTTGTTTCTATTACTGTTACCTACTTGTGTATGGTTTGAGTTTACTTGGGGCAAAGTTTGTTCATACATACCAGTACAATTCAAATGTACTGACGTCCCTTTTGCCGGGGGCGCTACATTCGTGTTATGATTGTAGGTGGATCCATAGCAGGTACTCCAGTCCACCGACCGTAGCTCCTTATCACTTCCCGTCAGCTGATTCAGTGAGCCCCTTTCCTTTCGGGGCCCTTTGTGGTTCATGCCACTTCTATTTTAGGATCTTGTTTTGATGTTTGTATGAGGTATAGCCGGAGCCTTGTTGCCGGCATTTCCATATTATTCTTCAATTGTATTTAGAGGCTCCGTAGACAGGTTGTGGGTAGTGTCGGGCATGGGAATTTAAAAGATAAATATTGATGTTTGGCAATGATGTATAAAACTTGTAATACCTTTATTATGGCGAATGAAGTTGCTAATGAAAATGAAATGGAAATCGTTATTGATATGTTTATAGAATTTGGTTAATGGAGTCCATCTCCTATTTATTCATGAGTTAGTTTGGGTAGAATGAGACCTAACAGGCTTGCTCGGTCGGGTTTACTCGGTTGAGCGCCGGTCGCGCTCCTCGGATTTTGGGGCGTGACAAACTTGGTATCAGAGCCTAATGTTTTAAAGTATCCTAGGATGTCTCGGAGCCGTGTCTAGTAGAGTCCTTCTTATCGGTGTGTTGTCGACCACATCTATAAGTTGGAGGCTATTCAGACATTTAGGAATTTCACCCTTCTTTTATACTCCAATCGTGCAATAGAGCTCAAGTTAGGGAGCTAATTTCCTCTCTAAGTCTTATTCTCAAGATTGGTAACCTTGATGCTATAATCTACGAGTCCAAGTGGATTGCCCAAGGGCTTGTTAGGAGAATGTATCGAGATGTGGATAGATTGGTAAAACATATCACTTAGAAGGGAGTGTTCTTGTCCCCTATTGATGTCTCTGCACCAACAGATCATGTGGTATGTCAGCATGTTACATACGTACATAGAGATGTGGAGTCAAGGGGTATCGATTAAGCTATTGCCCTATTTACCTAACATCGTTAAGTGAGTCAAATCAGAATTTGTACCCAATGTGTATGTACATCCCTATTGAAGAGTTCTCATAAACATGGTCTTAGAAAGGTGTTGAATAACAAAACATTACGTGTATCAACTCTTTGAACGAGACGCACTATTCGTGAATCTACTCTATTATGAATCCTCTTATTTACATCCTTGTGGAATTAAGTTCTATAATTATGCCCTTGAATTGAGTTATAACTCTAGGATTGATACTTTCCACTTGCTTTTCTAAATTCTCACCAAGGGATTATATCCGATGAATTTCTTACAGAATCCTTTTATTTAATTGGACAAAATTTACTCGCGTGTGCCTCTACATGCACCGTCGTAAAATTTACCTTTGTGGTGCCAAGTTCCATGCAAAGCATCCCAGCGTTGTGATCCTTCTCGAGTCACTGTTTTACTCAGTTGTGTATATGGATTATATGGTTTGAACAGTCAATCTATTCTCTTGCGAATATCATCATGGAAGTTTCTCACTGCCTAGTAACCCAAAAGTATGCCTTAACATCTATCATATGAATGCATGTCAATTGAAATGGTCACCATGTACATAAAATCTCTCTGAAAATTGGGATCCTCACATCCCCGTCATAGGAAAATATTGTGTTGCCATAACTTTCGTGTCCACTTGGGACATCCCGCAGTAAGTAGCTCACTTTTTCCTAGTATATTGATTGCTCGTGGCATGGTCGTATATTGCAGTTGGGAGTTAATATAGCATAAACATGTCCAACTCATAACAAATGTTTATCTTCTCTTTACACCTCCAACATGTGATAATTGTCTCAAGTAAAAATCCATGAAAAAACTCACTATGAACACTTGCAAACCCTCCATGATTATTCCATACTATCTCATTGGTTCTCATATCACTTCAAGATTCATCAAGGGTTGATAGCCTGCCGCAATTGCCGAAATTAAATGATCTCTTTCCGATAATGGATTATCCACACTTGTGCTAGTCCAACGATCTGCTTATCAGTCTAAGTCTCGCCTTTTGGTTTTGGGTTGGCCAATGAGAAATACACCTAGTAACACATTCATATGTCAAAACCTTTCTCTCAGTCAAGTCTTATAGCATCTCCTCATATGGCTTGTAATAGCTGGTTGTATAGAAGTGTGTTGTAATGCTTATTATGAAGTTGAGTTTCTAAACACAATTGAATTTTTGAATTCTAGAGCTATAAATAACGTGACTTCATATAAATATCTTCTTTAAAAAAAAAAGAATAGCTTCTCGTAATCGCTTTGTATTGCCACCATTCCTAGTGGTTACAATGTAGAGATTACTTCCATAAGGCTGTCTCACTTCCTGTAATTTGTCTTGCATCATGTGTTGTTTACCCATAATCTTCAATGCTATATCATCTCAATGTCTCGACTAGTTATCCAACTATATGATATGATTTAATTAACCTCACTTTTATGTACTCTACAAGTGCCCTGAAAGTGGGCAAATTTCTCCTTTCCTACAGACTTCTAATGTATTCAACTTGGTTTATGCTCGTTGGTTCCAAATGGTTCTCATTAGTTTTGCTACCCTACTATCTACTTCATCTGATAACTCTCATTGTAGAATTCATTTATGTTTCATGGCATCAAAGAGGAAGTCTTGTCACGTTATGGATGAGGACGTGTTCCTTTTGTTAGGATAAAAAGATATTGTTCGCACTTCTTATGAGAGTTTTTCCTAAACAATCATCTACCTTCTCCACTTGTCCATGTGACCAGATAGCCCAGGTTACTTCTCCGAGATAAATGCATTAAGACGTCTCATTCTTTCGAACTTATCCATGTGGGCACTTTGAGGTCTTGTTTTATACCAACTCGTAATGGTTTTAAGTACTTCCTCGCCATTGTTATCGATTTTCTAGGACTACGAGGGCTTGTCCCATGGGTTTCAAAAGTAATGATTTTCCTTTAAGCTCAGGCTAAAATTTCCCTGATTTCAAACCAAAGTGCATCCCCTTTTTCCAAAGTCTTAAATGGGTCGGATTGGATGGGTTACGTGGCCCTCTTCTCACTCGACTTCTATAATAATTGACTATATCATTTTCATATGAGGGACTACCCTTGGTATCACACCCCCTTGGGTGGATAGGAGTGGCATTTGTCTCTCTTCCTGGAGCATCATGAACACCTCTAACCAATACATGATTTCATCCCAACATTTAGATATCCAAGCTATGTGGTTTTACTTTAGAAAGGGGTGAGATTAGATGCCTTCAGATTTTTGCACATATCATGAGCATGTTGATTTGAAAGACAAGTGGTTGTATTTTTAGTTCCCTCATATATGATCAATTATCAGGAAGGATTAAGCTGTCTGAAATATGATAATCTCATAAGAGTTCAACTTCTTTTCATCCTCACGGGCTTGTGGAATAGATTCCGTGTGTCAAGTAATGTTAAGAGTGTAATTCAACTGCATGTATTTTGAAACCCGTATCATATTCAAGGTGCCGGAGTATTCTTATTCTTGATAAACGGATTTCCCTACACTCTAGAAAACGAGTGGTTCACGTACTTGAGTATTCCTCCTTAATGGTTCCTATTTCCAATGTACGAGTTACCCCTATGACTTATTTGTCTAATAATTGATGTCCTCATAATAATTAACCACATCAGTATTGTTAGTAGTAACCTTCTGTGTCTCTTAGCATATAATCTCATAAAATGCTTTTCTCAGCACATTAATGGATTCCTGAATAACTCCAGCCTGATCTTGAACTCTGTTCTTCCTCACTGTATTAGATCCATTGGGTATTGTAAGTTTAGACAAGTCAAAGATGAAGCTTCACGGTGTGATCATATATATATTGGATAGGTAATTTTATGGTTAGTTTATGATGGCACATCTTAGAGAAATTATTGAAGGTCATCAAGAGTTTAGTGTGAGTGTTCGCCTAGAGATTTAGAGTTTGGAGGGTGAGCAAGCTATTCTCCATATTTCCCCTGAAGATGTTATGTGAGTTGATAATAAAGGTAACATAAGTGTATTCCACATTAGGTTGCACTAGGAGTATGATGTTCCCCGTAACTGTTCCTCATGTACTTTGTGTTTCCATATGTTTATGTCTAAGAAGGTAGTGATAAAAGAGGGGCATGAATTGATTTGGTTGAACTATATGATCATGGTAATATCCTATATGATGCACTACTGGCAAGAATCATTATGGCCTGACTTTATATGGATTGTTGATTGAAATGAAATTATATTCTTGTTGATGAACACCGTTGTGATTACATTAATGGCTGGTANTGTCGTGTAAGGAAAATATGTTTACTTGATTGAATATCAATTAGTTTTGACTTGAAATGTACTATATATGTGTTTTGATATAAAACTGTGCAGTCCATGTTCTGGTATCCTTAGGATAATGTAGTGCTTGTAATATTGAGATTAGTATTGTTGATATATACATTGTGGTTCTCTGTCTAGTTGTGGGTGTGTTGTTAAGACGATTTTGGTGATTCTCTGGCAGGTGAATAGGCCTAGTTACAAAGGAAACTCTGCCGAAATTTCTGAAAAATTTAGGAGTTAGTCAAAATTTAGGGTCTTGAGGTAGGTGAGAAAAGAGATTTATTATATTAAGCGTTTGAGTCAGAATCTACTCCTCATTCGAGGACGAATGATCCTAAGGGGGGGAGAATGTAAGGCCCCGAAAATTTTCGCTAAGTAATTTAGGATTTCATGGTGTCACGTAGGCTTATTATGATATTTTTATGTTCTTAACATGGTGCACATCCATTGTATTTGGTAAATATGTGTATAAGTCTTATGGTAAGTAATTTGGAATCCAAGGAAAGGCCTAAGTCTAAGAAAAATTGGAAAAGTCCATAATAGGCTAAAATTCCCAACGATCTTGCACTAGTCCATACTTTGAACGAGAATATCTAAATATATATATAAGGTTTTAGGTGATGGATAAGCCATCAAATTAAAGGTCTTCGAGTCTAGTTTCCAACGCTTCAAACCGTTCATCATTTGGACATTCCTACACAAAGTTATGATCAAATTACCAAAAGCTGGAAAAATGCGATTCTGCGTGAAATCTGCGATCGCAGATTTAACTCTGCGGACCGCATAACCATTCGGCGATCACAGAATGGTCGCAGAATGAGGCAGAACAGCCCAGTTCTGGGCAACGAGTTCTGCGACGAATCTGCGGCCCGCATACCCATTCTGCGGTGGAATACTTGACATCGGAGGGTTCTTTTTCTAATTTTTATAACCGGACCACATTTTAATATATAGCCTTTGGGGCTTCATTTGGGGTCATTTTCTACTGATTTTAGAGAGAGGTGAGAGCATTTTAGAGAGAGAAGGAGGAACCCAACATTTAAATCATCCAAATCTTGCATCAATCTTCAAGAATCAAAGAACCCAATCACAAGTTCTTCATCCAAGAGGTAAGATTCTATACCCTAGGTTTTAATTTCGAGTTTGGAGTATAAGATGGTTTGACGAGGTATGATTCCTAGGTGTATTGGTATTGTGTATACATGCATGTCCAATCTAGTTTTATGGGAAGATTGTTTAACATAAATAAGTAAGATTTGGTTGGGGAATGAAGGAAACCCATGAAAAAGAGATTTGAGATTAAGATGCTCATCTAATATTTGATAAAATGCTCAAATAAGCTAGAGTTATGAATATCTTTCTAATTTTTGCTCAATTTTGCTATGTCTCAAAATAGATTGAAGTTGCTAGAATTTTCGGAACGTTGTAGTAACTTAAGGAAAAGCTCTTTGAGGTATGTATGGCTAACTTTGACCTTTGCAAAATCACCTTGTTTGGTGTACGAATATTTGGTATGTGATATCTACGTGGATTGGTTGTGAAATTCTTGTGATTTGCTTGATTTGAGTGTTTGTAGTTAAGTCTCCCGATATAATGGTGCAAGTAATTGGCAATAAACTAAATGCGTGATTGTGAAAGAGTTATGTGGTA
>MU725997.1:0-53773 GCA_026770625.1 Nicotiana glauca
CGCCTGTGGCCCTTAACACATTTTGACTTCGTCGAGATTTGGATTTGGGTCACATAAATGTGCACCCGAGTTTAAAAAAAATACATTATTAAAGGCGTGCCTAAAGCGGCTAGCGTATCGTTATTTTGAGAAGGCCGTAAAATTAACTAACCGGCCTATCCTGATATCTAAGCATTTAAAATAGCCACCTACCGAGGGCCCCGCAATTTTGGGTATTATTGGGCGAGGCGCGTCTCATTTAAAGTCTAGTTACCCGACTTTATTATTTATTATTTTTTAAGGAGGATTGCAACGTCGTAAAAATGCATCTCGAACCACGTCACAATCAATGTACCCGTGATTATCGACACATTTTGACTCCGTTGAGATTTGGATTTGGGTCACATAAATGTGCACCCGTGTTTAGGAAAATAAATTATTAAAAGCGCGCCTAGAGTGACTAACGCGTTATTATTTTGGGGAGGCCATGAAATTCGCTAAGCGGCTTATCCCGAAGTCTAACATTTTTAAAGTAATTATTGAGGGCCCCGCGATGGTGTATTTTTGAAGCGGCGAGGCTCATCTCACTTTTAAAGGTCTACTTAAGAGTGACTATGATTTTCGATTAAATTTTTGTTTAAAACAAAATAAAGGCCCTAATTAATTAGCATTTTTTAAAACTTACTATATTTTGGTCCAAAGGTTCATTTAAATTAAGACCTTCAGAAAATGGGCTTTGAACTCAGCCCAAACCATAGGTGGACATCACCAACCTTGAAAGGTTGTTAACAAAAATTGGGCCTTGACCTGCGCCTAACTTGAGGTGCACTAAGCCTCGACAGCCAGCCCCTGGGAATGGTCCTTTTCTGATTATTCACACAACCCCTTTTGTAAGGCTGCCCAACCCCAGGCTTTGGAATCAGCCCAACTCGAGAATAGACAAGGGGCTAGTGCTCGAGTTCGAACCTTAGTATGAGTGACAACTAACGTGTTTAGGCATGAGTGACAACTAACATGTTTTCAGATTCAATATATAAACCTATGCCCTGCTTTTAATCACAATTTAACTGGCCTAAGTGTTGACATTCGAGGAGAATAAGCGACGAGAATATCACATATAACGAATCAAATCCCTGAACCACCTAGCAAACTAATAGCTAAGCAAATAGAATTTCAGCAATGCCTTTAATTTCCGATTTAGAACTAACTGGTCACCTATTTAATGATGCTGAACTGGTACTACTGAATACCGACTCGGAATTTAAAGCTAATTCCAGCTAACATGGCTGGATGTAGGACTCAACTATCCTCAGAATTAATCAAATTATTTTAACAATTCTCCATAGTCCAAAACAATCTTGTTCAAATGCAAATGAAAAATTTGTCCTAGAATACATGGAATCTCATATGAAAATACATAGAGAATCAGTCATTCACTTCATTTCATGTCCCTAAACAAGGGGATTTATAGGATGTGTACCTGGAATATGAAAATAGAAGAGGGAGTGATCAGCAGCAGTACAACAAATAGCAGCACTCAGCAACAAACAGTAGCAGAAGATAGGTTCCAGCAAAACCAATAGCAGAAACTAGCCAAAAACTTCCAGGAGTGGTTTAAACCAAATAGAGACTTTAAGGCAAACAAACAGCAACTTCAGGAAACCAGATAGCAACTATAATAAACCCGGCAAACAGCAATCACGGGACGGATTTAAACCGAAAAAAGAAAAATCCAGCCGTAGCTTGGACCAAACAGGAATCCAACAACACCCAAAAATTACTATGAAACAGTGGTAGACAGCCCGGAGGATGGTTTGAAGATTTAGGGAAATCCAGACCAACAGAGGAACTTGAGAATCCGAATGAAATCTTATGAACGGATCAAATCGGGCAAACTTGACCCGAGCGAGAAGCCTTAATGGAATAGTATCTTTCTTTAGCCTTCTCTAATGTTTTCTACTTAAAACTCTCCTCTATTTTTTTAGAATGTATGTATATCAGAATGTATGTCCTCTTTCTTCTCTGTGTGTTTTTTTTCGAAAAAAATCCCCCTATCTATTTCTCAGACCATCACTTATATAGCCCCTCAAACCAGCCCCTGCAATCTCCCTTTTAATAAACTAAACAAGACCCCATATTATTCTCTGTGTTTTCCACTTAGAAATATCTAAGTATGGGTTCCTATTTTTTAATTTCTGAAGTTCAGAGACTGGATGGGATACCTGCTGTCCAGCAGGTTCCACTAACATAAACCATGTGTATTGCACCTTTTTAAATATTAACTGACATTGGTTTCTAATTTTTCCATTACTTAGGTTTAAACAACTGTGATTCTGCACTAATGGACAACATTTTACTTAGTTTATTCACTAATTTTTTAATGGTGTATTGAGTACCATTTAGTAAGCCAAACTAAACTTTGTATTTATCAGAGTTACACAGCTATAACCAATTCAAATATCTTAAGTTCAAACATAGACAATACAATTCAAATTCAAACAGTGGCTCGGATAAAATTAATCAATATTGAAACACATCAGTGTCCGTTATTCTTGACAAACAGACCCATAAACTAATCGACGATATTCATTTAGTCGATTATAACATGTATAATCGATAACAAATAATCGATAACCAAATCAGCAGATCATAGTAACTTAAACTAAAGACAAACAAAATGAAACTAGTTATTCGACGACGCTAATCGACGCGAATGCTTGTCCTATAACAAACACAATCAAGTAAACTAACAGAAACAAAATTTGACCGAATAAAAGGTTTGAGAGGAGGATAGAAAGATTCAGCGGAGAATCAAAAGGCTAAAGAAAATAACAAAACACAACTAACAAGCAAACAAGTACAGATAAAAGAAAAGAAGAGGAATACCTCGAGGGTGAAAAATAGACAGACTCGGCCAACGGACTTGAATTTTTTGAAGACAAATGGGCCTTAACCAAGGTGTTCTCTATTGAGAACACCCAACCTAAGGTCCATTGGACCTCACACGCCTGTGAATCTGGCTGGAAGCCCTATTTTTTTGATTTCTAGGGTTCAAAACCGCCATTTGAAGCTCGGGGCTTTCTGGTTGGATTCGAGTCAAACCAAGTTTGGTTTGGTCACGAGGAAGGCCAGGGGAGTATAGGGTATTATTTTTGGACGGTTTGGCACTGGTCGAGTCTGGACTCGAATCTTCGATCGAAGATTCGAGCAACTCGGAGATGATTCGAGGTAGACGGCTTGTGGATTTGGGTTTGGGGTGTGACGGGGGTTCCATGGTGTTAGTTTGGTGACCTGCGGCGTTGTTGCCGCCGGGTTTCAGGCGAGGGGAAATGAGGGCGGCGGGCTAGTGTTCTTGAGAGGGCTCATCTCTGAGCTTCAGAGAGAGAGACGATGGGGGGAGGGGTCATTTGGGAATGAGAGTGAGTGAAGGGGTTTGGGGGTAGGGGATTTGGTATAGTTGGAATGGTCGAAATATTTTGAGCCGTTGGATCAAATGATCTGAACGGCTCAGATTAAATGATGGTTCAAGGACGGGGTCGTTTTGATACGATACGGGGTCGTTTGGTTTAATGAAAAGGCTGGGTCGAGACGTGTAACGGGTCGGGTATAGGAAATGGGTATGGGTTGGAGGATCAGGACCGTTGATCGAGTGAGATCAACGGTTCAGGAGAAACGTGACAAATACGACGTCGTTCGGACGTCGTATTTGCTAGGTCTCATTGGACCGGGTAGGGATGAAATTTGGGCCTGATTTTGGTTAATTTTGGGCTGGTCCAGTCCGGTTTTGCTCCTTTTTTCTCTTTATTTTCTTCATCAAAAATTGTTTAAAATACAAAATAAATTGTAAAATTGGGTCCTAAGTGCAATATATATTTTTGTATTTTTTAATTAATTTAAAACAAATAACATGCCCACACAAATGCAAACAAAAATAAGAAAAATAACAACAAAATCCGCAAAATTGGAAACAACCAACAGGCTATTTTCTTTTTGGGTCTTTTTTTTTTTTTGGGAAGTAATTCTTGTAGGGCAAAAATCACATGCTCACAGATGGTATCCCGGGAGATCCCCCTGCACTTTTATTTTAGGACTACGGGACGGTATCTCGGGAGATCCCCTGCACATAAATGATTGGACTACGGGATGGTATCTCGGGAGATCCTTTGATACTGGTACGAGAGTTGGACTATGGGATGGTATCCCGGGAGACCCATTGGACAGTTGAGGAGAGGGCTACAGGACGGTGTCCTGGGTGACCCTCATTGGTATTTGAGATTGAGTTGTGTTTACCCTGCGTTTCTGCTTAATCCTGGTAGTTATTATTGTTTCGTTGATTTGCCTTATTACACTGTTGCATTTATTATCTTTGTCAGATTTCCACACTGTTAATTATTGCTACTGTTATATTTTTGCCTCAGTAGGGCCCTGACCTTTCCTTGTCACTACCCAACTGAGGTTAGGCTTGGCACTTACTGAGTTCCGCTGTGGTATACTCATGCCCTTCCTGCGCATGTTTTTCATGTATAGATCATACATGCACCTGTACTCAGGCGCACTATCCTTGAGGCGAGGAGACATACGGAGACTTCGAGGTATATCTGCAGCGTCCGCAAACCGAAGAGTCTTCTTCCTTATTCTAGTTGTAGATCTGTTGTCCAATCATACTTTTGATGTAGTTATTCTGGAGATTAGAGTACTTATTGGAATTCTATTAGCCTGTGTTTCCCGTGAGTTTCTGGGTTTTGGGATTTGGTTGTAGACTTCCGCATATTTTTTTGAGTTGTACAGGCTGGACGGCCTTATAGTCAGTTGTTATTTTTCACATGTTCAGTTTTAATTGGTTTTTCCGCAAATATTACATCTCTTCTGCAATGCTTGGCTTACCTGGTCGTGGGGACTAGGTGCCATCACGACATGTTCACGATCAGTGAACTAGGGTGGTGACACTTTTTGAGTGTGAGTACGAGTTCAAAAAACTAAGAGTGTTCGTGTATTTGTGCCAATGAAAGAGCATGATATTTATCGTTTGAAAACAGGTAGAAAATAAGGCAAGAAAATAATCATGTACCAATTTAAATAAATCAGTAGAAGAATTTCCTTTAATTGAGGAGTTCAAACTTAAACGGTAATGAACAGAAATCATTAAAGGAAAGATATGAAGTAAGCATCTTGTGCAAAAGAGGCAATTAAGGGTAAATACATTGGAGTTTATTTAATGGAAGAATTTTTGAAATACATCGTTAAACAAATAAGGTAAGAAACACAATAAAATCAATCAGTACATAGTGAATCAATGAGTTAAGGATTACTGGTTCATGAATAAACTAAGTTAGAAAGGATAAGTAAAGTTTTCAAATCAAACTAAGAAACAGGGAAATTAGTAAAACAAGGAAAGAATCAATCAGACTTACACAAGGAGATCTGAAATCAGTCAAAAATTGAAAGTCATTTTAGAGGGGAAGCTCGACATCTATAAAGAGCACATAAGTATTAGGCATGCGAGGCTGAATTTAGGACAATGAAAAGTGTCATGTAATTGAGAAATTAGTAAGCAGTGGACTATATTAACATGGTAGTCGCTTAGTTCAGTTTCAGTAACTCAACAATAGAGAAGAGAGAGAGTATTAAGTAGCATGCAAAGGGTCCAGTAGAAACACCCTAGAAAAGTTTAGCAGGGATTCAAAATCATATAAAGAAACAAAAGATTTTGAAATTCAGTCGAGCAACAAATGAAACAACTTCAGAAGCTCAAAAAGGTTTGAAGAAGTTTGGGTTTTGAAACCAAAAAAATTCAGAGATGAGGAACAAACAAATCACATAGCAAATAATATCAGAACTCAAATGAACCCCAAATCTTAGGTTTTTTTCCATCAATCGAGTGTAGAGATGAAAGGCAAGAGAATCAGGTAAAAAATGTCAACTAAGAAAATAAAATCAGAAACCCTAAGAAAGAACTTAAGACTATCACATAAAGAAATATAGTAGAAGAATCAACATAAGAAACACAGTAGAAGAACAACGTAAGAAACACAATAGAACATGCTAAATATTAGAGATACTTCTAAATAACTTGACAAAAACCCTAAATCGGAAAAGATAAAGGTTTTGAAAGCTGAGTTTTGAAAGAAACTTTGAGAACGTGTTTGAAAGTTTAGGGAAAATACGAATCTAGAACAGATCTAAAGAAATCAGAAGAAACTCAAAAGTTAGGGTTTCAGAAGAACCCGGATGGTGAGAAAGGCTTGGAAAGTCATTGATCTAAGCAGGAGAAGTCGAGATCATGCCCGAATAGCCATGGATGGCCGGAGCAAGGTCGGAGACGGCCATAGAACTTGAATCAATCAAAGTCTGGGCAAAGCTTCTTCAAAGTCTGACCTTGAAAACATAGCAACCAGACGTGTAGGAGTTATAGGAGGCCGGTATAGGACTTCAATGGCCTTGGAAGCCATAGATTCCGGTGATTTTAGGGCGGAAGCGGAGGGAGGCGGCTAAGGTTATAGAGGAGCTTGAGAGAGAACTGGGAGAAGGGGGGATTCAAGGATGGCTACAGAAGGGAAATGATTAGGTTTAGGGGTTAGGTCGGGTTAAAAAGGAAGGGGAAAATATGAGCCGTTGATCTAAGTGATTAACAGTTGGGATTAAAAAGGGGTCCGGACGGGTTACTTTAAAGAGACGGGGGTTGGGTAGATTTAGGATTTGGGATGGGTAATTGGGTCTCAAATTGGGTTTAATTGGGGGGGGGGGGGGATTTAGGGCTATAATTGAAATAAACGGGGCTAATATTTAAATAGCCACTTTTCACTTATTTGATTTATAAAAAAAATAAAAAATAAATTTTGGAAATTAATTAAAGATAATAAAAATATTAATAATATATAATTATTAAAATAAAAATATTGGAGTTAATTTTATAAATATAAACACAATTAAATTTTAAAAGAGGCTAATATTGTAATTATATGCAATTTAGCTTTAAAAATAATAAATAAATTTTTAAAAATATGCAAAAATTATGCTAGCTATATTTTAATATAAATATGAGAATCCAATGAATGAATCACCCAAAATGATAATTTTGGTGATAATTATTGGGTTTTTCTTGATAAAATAGGCAAATAATTAATTTTAAAATCTTTTAAAAAATTAAGGACATAATTATATATGCACAAATATGCTATTTTGAATGTATTTTCATATTGAAAATATAAAGGGAAAATTTGGATATCAACAACTGCGCATCTTTACCCGGGTAGGATGAAAGAGTTGTCGGGTAAAGATATGATGGCCAATTTTGACCGAATGAAATGGTTTGAAGAGATTTTGCCATGGTCTGGCTCCTGAGCTGCCTACATATCCCTGCTCTTACTGGAATCAGGCTATATGTAGTTCAAGATCCGTCGGCGGAGTGTGCCGATGGAGACTTTCCAGGACGAACGCGGTATTTAGAACGGGATGAATGGTTGAAGTCTGATAGGGCTGTGGGAACTAGAGTAGGATCGCTCCTGCTGAGATGGACGTTGCTCGCCGGTTTACCTGCAAATAAGCAATACAAGCATATATTGTGTGTAAATATAAACATGATGCAAGTTCTCGTCAGACCATGAATATTGTCTTTGGATGGTTAGGATGACGTCCTCAGACCATGATGTCCTGGGACATGAAGCGTATGATAAAGGATTCGCATGCCATAAAATGATGCTCTCGGGCTGTGAGAATGATTCCTCTGAACTATGATGCCGTTGAATAATGATATGCGAAAGATTAAAAGGAGTCCTTAGAACATGGCATGTCGTTCTCGGGCTATGAAAATGGTGCCTCCGAACAATGACGCCTTTGGATAATTTGGCGATCCTTCAGCCCATGAGATGCAGAGGGTGGCGATATTTCAGCCATGCAAATGTAGAGTTCACGATCTTTCATCCATGCAAATATAAATAAGGTGGCGATCTTTCAGCCATGCAAGTGTAAATAAGGTGGCGATCTTTCAACCATGCAAGTGTAAATAAGGTGGCGATATTTTAGCCATGTAAGTGTAAATAACATCACGATCTTTTAGCCATGCAAGGGTAAATAAGGTTATGATCTTTCAGCTATGCAAGTGTAAATAAGGTGGCGATCTTTCAGCCATGCATGGTTGAATAAGGTGGCAATCTTTCAGCCATGCAAATATATAGGTGGCGATCTTTCAGCCATGCAAACGTAAATAATGTGGTGATCTTTCAGCCATGTAAGTTTAAATAAGGTGGCGATCTTTCAGCTATGCATGTGTAAATAAAGTGGCGATCTTCCATCCATGCAAATGTTAATAAGGTGGCGATCTTTAAGCCATACCAGTGGACGTAGAGCTTAACCTTGGAAGGTAGAATGGTAGCCTTGTGCAATGCAAAATGCAGATGGAGACAACGTTTAGTATCGAAAGGCAGAATGTAAGCCGTATGCAATGCAAGAATGTAGATGGAGGTAGAGCTTAACCTTGGAAGGCAGAATTGTAGCCTTATACAATGCAAAATGCAGATGGAGAAAGTGTTTAGTCTCGCAAGGCATAATGGTAGCCTTATACAATGCGAGAATGCAGATGGAGGTAGATCTTAACCTCGGAAGGCAGAATGGTAGCCTTATGCAATGAAAAATGCAGATGGAGATAGCGTTAAGTCTTGGAAGGTAGAATGGTAGCCTTATGCAATGCAAGAATGCAGATGGAGGTAGATCTTAACCTCGAAAGGCAGAATGGTAGACGTATGGGGATAGAACATAACCTCAGAAGGCAGAATGGTAGCCTTATGCAATGCAAGAATGCAGATGGCGGTAGAGTTTAACCCCGAAGGCAAAATAGTAGCCTTATGCAAGCAATAAAAGGTAGATGGTAATAGAGTTTTCTTATCTAATAGCTAATTATGATATTGTGGCTGCTGGGGACATTGTGCCTACTGGGGACACTGCGTACGGATAGCAACTATGAGTAGGTGCAACGGTTCTGAGAGTTGTATTTCTGAACAACGTGAGTCTGGTGAGTTTATAGTATATTTTGCAACTCAAGTGCCTGCATCCATAGAAAAATCATGAGTTTTGTAGGGGAAAGGTTAGTTCCTGTTCTCGCTAACTTCGCTTGATCTGCTCGGTTCTGATTTGTTGATACTGCATGTATCATTGGGGTAGGGTTGTTAAGCAAAGCGATTTTAGAAATAGACATGCATGATTTAGTAAAAAAAATATAACATAAATACATAATTACGAATAATTTTCTTTAGATGAGTCGATTACTGCGACATGGTTTAGGACATTGCAACCTTTCTTGCACGGAATTTTAAGCGTCCTCCTCAAAATTTGGCCCTAGTTTACTGGTTTTATGCTTCTGACTATTGCTTGCGGCGATTGGCTGAAATTACTTCGAAATTTTGAGGGTCCTCCTCAAAATTTTGCCCCAATTTCCAATTGCGGGGGGAAATGAAATTTTTATTGAATTGTGACCAAACCCATATGTCTACCTACGTATCCCCTTTTAAACAGGAATTAAGTCAGGCGTAGTTTAAATTACATCATATTGGAAATCATATAAATTATACATAGTAATGTTTGACTGCATCTGAGTTGATTGGCTTCGGCCAGACTTCCTTGTCCATTTCTGCGAATATGAGGGCTCCTTCTGTTAGAACCTGGTGAACCATGTATAGACCCTGCTAGTTGGGAGAGAATTTCCCTTTGGCCTCATCTTGATGTGGAAAGATGTTCTTAAACACCAGCTGCCCCGGTGTGAACTATCTCGGCTTGACACTTTTGTTGAAGACTCTGGACATTCTATTCTGATAAAGTTGACCATGGCAAACTGAATTTATTCTTTTTCGTCTATGAGGGCCAACTGGTCATAACGACTTTTCACCCACTCTGCGTTGTCAAGATCAGTTTCCTGTATGACCCTTAGGGAAGGAATTTCTACCTCGGCGGGAATGACTGCTTCTGTACCATAAACTAGAATATAGGGGGTTGCCCCAGTTGATGTGCGAACTATGGTGCGATACCCAGAAGGGAAAGTGATAACTTCTCGTGCCATTGTTTATGCTTCTCTATCATTTTTCTCAATATCTTCTTGATATTCTTATTGGCGGCTTCTACGGCTCCATTCATCTAAGGTCTGTAGGCTGTAGAATTCTTGTGTCTGTTCTTGAAAGTTTCACACATGTCTTTCATCAAGTCACTATTGATGTTGGAACCATTATCAAAAATGATTGATTCTGGAATCCCAAATCGAAAAATGATGTGGTCGTGGACAAAGTCTGGCACGACTTTCTTGGTCACTACTCTGTAAGATGATGCTCGACCCATTTGGTGAAATAGTCAATTGCTACTAGGATAAACTTGTTCCCGTTTGAAGCGGCAGGCTCGATTGGTCCAATAACATCCATTACCCATGCGGCGAACGGCCATGGTGAGCTTGTTATAGTAAGCTCATTTGAAGGTACCTTTATCATGTCTGCATGTATCTGGCAGTAGTGCCATTTTCGGACATATTGGATGCAGTCCGTTTCCATAGTCATCCAAAAGTAACCAGCTCAGAGTATCTTCTTTGCTAAGACAAATTCGTCCATATGTGGACATTAGGTCTCAGTGTGAATTTCCTCTAGTAGCCTCGATGCTTCTTTTGCATCGACACGCCTTAGTAATCCCAAGTCAGGGGTCCTCCTATACAGGATTCCACTGCTATGAAAGAAATTGTTGGATAACCTCCGAAGTGTGCGTTTCTGAGTAGGATTTGCAAGCTATGGTTATTCTCTTTTCGCCAAGTATTTCTTGATATCATGAAACCAAGGCTTTTCATCTACTTCTTCCTCCATACGAGCACAATCGGCTGACTGATCATTGACCTTCACCGGAATGGGATCAATGAAGTTTTTATCTAGATGTTCTATCATGGATGATATGGTAGCCAATGCATCGGCGAACTCATTCTGGACTCTGGAAACATGTTGGAATTCCGTCTTTGTGAAACTCTTTCTCAATTCTTGTACATAATGCAGATATGGGAGTATTTTGGAGTTCTTGGTTGCCCATTCTTCTTGGAACTAATGTATAAGTAGGTTTGAATCTTCGATCACTAGAAACTTATGAATGTTCATGTAAATGGCCACCTTGAGCCCTAAGATGTAGGCTTCGTACTCGGCCATATTGTTGGTGCAGGGGAACCTGAGTTTGGTAGACACTGGATAATGTTGACCGGTTTCTGATACTAGGACCGATCCTATGCCAACTCCTTTGAAATTTGCTGCTCCGTCGAAAAACATTCTCTAACCATCATTGGATTTTGAAATATCTTCTCCTATGAATGATACCTCTTCGTCAGGAAAATACATTTTTAGGGGTTCGTATTCTCCGTCCACGGGATTCTCAACAAGGTGATCTGCTAGTGCATGTCCTTTGATTGCCTTCTGAGTTACATAGACAATATCAAATTCACTCAACAGGATTTGCCACTTAGCTAGCTTGCCCGTGGGCATGGGCTTCTGAAAAATGTACTTCAAATGATCCATCCTTGATATGAGATATGTAGTATAGGCATAGAAATAATGCCTTAGCTTCTGAGCTATCCAACTCAAAGCACAACAGGTGTGCTCTAATAGAGAATCTCGGGCCTCGTACGGGGTGAACTTCTTACTGAGATAATATATGGCCTGCTCCTTCCTCCCTGTTTCATCATACTGCCCCAGAACGCAACCGAAAGCACCATCCAATACTTCAAGGTAGAGTTATAAGGGTGTACCTGGATCGAGCTGGACCAAGATTGGTGGTGTTGATAGGTATTCCTTGATTCAGTCGAAAGCTTTTTGATAGTCGCCAGTCCATTTAGTTGGGGCACTATTCTTTAACATCTTAAAGATTGGCTCAAAGATAACTGTAGAGTGTGCTATTAACCGGCTGATGTAGTTAAGTCTCCCCAAGAAACTCATTACGTCCTTCTTGTTATTTGGCGGTGGCAATTCTTGATTAGCTTTGACCTTTGATGGGTCAAGTTATATTCCTCGACAATTCACAATAAACCCCAGTAGTTCTCCAGCAGGAACCGCAAATGCACATTTTGCGGGATTCAATTTCAGGTTGTACCTGCAATCTGTTGAAAAACTTCCTCAAATCTTCCATGTGATCGGTGGCCTACTTGGATTTATTGCTAACATCATCTACGTACACCTCTATCTCTTTGTGTATCGTGGAAAATGGTAGTCATGGCCCTCATGTAGATGGACCCAGCATTCATTAACCCAAACGATATCATCTTGTAACAGTACATCCCCCATGGTGTAATGAAAGCCATTTTCTCAGCATCTTCTTCGTTCATCCAGATCTTGTGATAACTAGCGAAGCAATCCACAAATGACTGCAACTCATGCTTGGCATAATTGTCAATCAAGATGTGTATGTTTGGTAAAGAGAAGTCATCTTTCGAACTGGCCCAATTGAGATCCCGGTAGATGACACAGACTCTAACCTTCACGTCCTTCTTTGGTACTGGCACAATGTTGGCTAACAATGTCGGTTACTCTACTACCCTAAGAACTTTAGCTTTGACATGCTTAGTGAATTCTTCCTTGATTTTCAGACTCATATCGGGCTTAAACTTTCTGAGCTTTTTCTTTACCGGCGGACATGTTGGATTGGTTGGCAGTTTGTGGGCCACAATAGATGTACTCAGACCAGCCATGTTGTCATACGACCGGGCGAATATGTCCTCATATTCCTTTAGAAATTATGTGTACTCATTCTTTACTGATGATAATAAGTGAACGTTGATTCATGTTTCCTTGACGTTTTTTGCATATCCCAGGTTAACAATCTCAGTCTCATCTAGGTTGGACTTAGGTCTATTCTCAAAATTCTCAACTCCTTTAAAAATCTCTTCTAGTACATCATCTTCCTCTGAATCTATGTCTGTTTGTCGCGTTATCTCGTTGTATGTCACAGTCATCGGTTCATAAAGACAAGTAATAGTAATGCTGTATATGTAAAGTAATGAGAGGAAACAATAGTAATAAGTGTTGATTCATAAGAAAAATCAAAATTCTTTGATAAACTGCATAATTGTTTTAAACATTGGAGATCTTATTGAAAACATGCGAGAAAAATGAAAATCTTTCAGTAAATCAAAACAATGCTTATTTTAGCCTTGCTACCCCGAGGCTCCTCAGGCTCTGGTTGTCCTGATGGTCCAATTGTTGAGGCGGGCCCCTCTATTTATGGCATGTATGGAAGGGCCTTCCTCCCCCTCTTCCTCAAGACCAACGCAATAATCCATGTCATCGTCGTCTAAGAACAAATTCTTTACTGCTGCCAGTGCTTCCTCTTCTTCTGATTCATAGACAATATCGTCCAGTTAGAAAGTCTGCTCCAAATGTGGTATTGGCTGCTCCAGTGGATATTAAGGACCGCACCATGGTGGCGACCAGCTGTTGAATTCCTCCCAGGTGTACTCGGATGCCAGACCAAAATGGTGCCATGTTTCTTGAGTTTTATGGGCTTAGCGATTCCTTGGAGATTCTTGCCAAGCCCTTTGCCAGGTTCATAACCACGCCAACTCAGTATACTCTTGACTATGTTATCCCACCATTTGTCTTTACCAACAACATTTACCCATTCTATGTGATGGTATGTCTCTCCACCCAGCTTTCTTCTTCCTTTAATTGACGGGATGGTCTGGCGACTGTATATAGGGTTGTTACCGTCGCCGTGAATGATCACCTCTTGATGATTCCATTAGAACTTCACTGCCTGATGCAGTGTTGATTCCACAGCCCCAGCGGCATGGATCCATGGCCGTCTTAACAGTAGATTGTAAGATAACGGCACATCTATCACTTGGAAATCAATATCGAACCAAGTTGGCCCGATTTGCAAACACAGACTAATTTCCCCAATAGTGGACCTCTAGGAACTGTCGAAGTCTTTCACGTTGATGGCTCCATCCTTTATCTCGTGCAGTCCCTTACCCAACTTCTTGAGCGTTACCAGTGGACAAATGTTGAGACTAGAACCGTCAATCAAGATCCTGGTGATGAAGTAGTCCTCACATTACACAGTGATGTACAGTTCTTTGTTGTGTCCCAACGCTTCAGGCGGTAGTTCATCCTCATGAAAAGTAATTTTGTGGCTTTCCAATATGTATCCTACAATGTTGTCCATTTCCATGTCAATGATGTTGCTTGGCATGTATACCTCACTCAGTACCCTCAACAAAGCATTCTTGTGTGCCTCAGAACATTGTAGCAAAGCCAGGATGAAGATTTGCGCTGGTGTTTTGTTCAACTGGTCGATGACTGAGTATTCCTTGGCTTGTATCTTTCTCTTGAGATCATTTGGACCTGTCTCAATGATGGGTGACCGATTGGAGGCCTGCTTGCTTGACTCGGCTAGGTGTTCAGGGGTATAGTGTCACGACCCCAAACCCGGTCGTTATGGCGCCCAACACACTGCTAGGCAAGCCTGACTATTCAACAACATTATCCCAATTTCTTACTCAGATTATAGATAAATAACATAGGGATATTTACTAAGTCGTTACTTTCAAGTTTATAAATACTAATAAAATCTGCGGAAGTTCAATTAGAATACCACAACATAGCCCAATAGAATCTGGTGTCACGAACATGAGCCTCTAATACAGAATATCCACCTATTACAAGTCTCTCTAGGAAAAATGTGGAATAAAAGGATAAAGATAGATGGGAGAGATCAAGGCTGCGAACGCCATGCAGCTACCTCGATACTCCCGGATACTGCTGCTCAGCTAAACAAATCCTTACTCAGCCTGTGGTGTACCTTGATCTGCACACATGGTGCAGGGAGTAATGTGAGTACTCCGACCCAGTAAGTAATAAACATAAATAAAGGTTGAGGATAAGAAATCATGGAAAATACAAGGTAAACTATAACTGGCAGTGTAGAACATCAAATAGTGAAGTAACAAGTCAATGAAATTAGAGTACAGATACTAAGGCAGGTATAACAGATAAAGAACAAATACATGAGTGCAATGCAATGCATATGATGGTGCACTCCGGTACCCACTGCAGCGTGCAGCGTGCAGCCCGAGCCATCCATTTATTTATCGTCGACGATGCTCACTGGGGGTGTGTGTAGACTCCGGAGGGGCTCCTACAGCCCAAGTGCAATATCAAGCCATCTCGTGGCATCACATCTAGGCCCTCGTCCTCATATCAATATTAGTATAATCAACCAGGCTCTCGGCCTCAATATCAATGTAATCAACCAGGCTCTCGGCCTCAATATCAATGTAATATTGTTGCGGCGCGCAGCCCGATCTATGCTCAGTCCAGAAACCATCATAAGCCCTTTGGTCATTTGTAAAACAGTGGTTCTCAGCCCAAAAATATCATTTAAGTTTTCAAATCTTAGGAAGATGGCTGAGTTTGCAAAACAGTATTTACAACATTGGACTGAGACCAAATGATATGCAAAGTATGCGAAAGCAGTGACATCAATCCCTGAAGGATTCAAATAATTGGAAAGAAGCCAAAATGTAACAATTAAATCCAAGTAAGGATGATTCTCAATTTAGTTCAAGTAGAAAACACAGTAAAAACATCTCTCAGGACGGACCAAGTCACAATCCCCATCGGTGCTCTACCCCACGCCCGTTATCCGGCGTGCAGGTCACCTCAATAAAGCATTACGATCTGAAATTCCGGGGTTTCAAATGCTCAGGACATCATTTACATCAATTACTCACCTCAAGACGGTCAAAGTCTAGCTTGCTATGCCCTTGCCTCTTAAATTAGTCTCCTCGTGCGACGAATCTGCCCAAAATCACAACAAATATGTCGCATTATGCTAAAGAGACAATGCCCAATCAAAAGCAATCGAAAAATATCAAAATTCACGAATTTGACAAAACCCGAGCCCATGCCCACGTCTCGAAACTTAGAATTTTTCACATCATCGGGTTCCTTATCTCGCCACGAGTCTATACGTACAAAAATCTCTCAAATTGGACCACAAATGGCCCCTCAAATTTCAAATTTAGAATTTCAATCTCGAGCCCTAATTTCTTACAATTTGGTTATATTTTCATGAATTTCAAGGATGATTTCACAATATAATCATGTATTTAACTCATTAAACTTACCTCCAATCGATCCCAGTTGAAATTCTCTTAAATCCCCGTCCAAAAGCTCTCAAAATGTCCAAAAATGGTGAAAGAAATGAAGTAGTTCGCAGATGAAATGTCCTTAAACATTATGACCAGAATTTTTTCGGAAGTACTATTCACGCGTGCGGTTACTCTTCACGCACGTGGTTACTGTTCACGCGCCATAAAAAAAATCCAACAGCTGCCAAAGAAATTGCAGCAGCTTTCTTTTTACTAAAACGGCTCTAACCCCTTCATACGAACTCGGAATTAGACGATTCTTGTTCCTATGAGTCAAAAATAATAATACTAACACAACCCTTCAATCGAAACTCAATTCGAATCTCATTTGCCCAGTTCAATACCCATTTCGCTTGTTAAACAATTAACTCATATTTCGTGTCAAAAACCCAATCGCGACTTGATGAAATTAGACCAAACTTTCCAAATCACTCCTATAACTCATTATTTAAATTCAGGAAGTCTCGAAATCCAATTTCGATTTCTAGAACTAAAAATGGACCTTTGGATCATTACATGCTTATGCTCAAAATGACAAAATCTTCCAAACACTCTTCCAAAACTTATCCGAGCCTCATGGGACCCCGACCAAACATGCCAACATAGTTCATAACATTATTCAAACCTGTTCCAATCATCAAAACACCTCAAACAACATCAAATTACCCAAAACTCATCGAATTCAAGCCTAATTTTCTAAAATCTTCCGAAATACACTTTCGATCAAAAACCCGACCAAACCATGTCCGAATGACCTCAAATTTTGCACACGTATCCCAAATCACCTAATGAAGCTACAGTAACTCTCGGAATTCCATTCCGAGTCTCGAATCAAAATCTCACCTATTAATCGGAATTTGCCAAAATACTAATTTCGCCAACCTAATTTGATACCGGACCTCCAAAATTACTTCCGATCACACTCCTAAGTCACAACATCCCCCGAAGCTAACCGAATCTTCAGAATTCAAATTCGAGCCCTCTAACATATCAGTCAATGTCCGGTTAACTTTTCCAAAATAAACCTTCCTTAAATAGACTAAGTGTCTTATTTCCTACTAAAACCAATCCAAATCAACTCGTTCACACCCAACACTGACGAGATGACGGTTCGGGTCGTCACATATAGACCCTACCAGTTCTTGTCATACCCTGTGCGGCAATAGTTTCCTCGAACCTAACCTTGTCTTTCCTCTTTCTCTCGGCTGTATAGTCCCACGGTATAGCCTTGGTATGGAATGGTGTAACAGTCGAGATCGCCAGTGGGATCAGCATGGGCATCTTCACTCTAAACGGAGCATATGATTCAGGAGGTAAAACTGCAATGTCAAATGGTGTAGGTGCATTTGTTGGAGACATGAATTCAACTTCAATCGGTGTTGGTGTCATTGCAGTTGCTTCAAAATCAAGTGGCACAGGCATATTTAGCTCAGCGTCCCTAGACGGCTGAACCTATACCACAATTGGATTCAGGGTAACTATTGGCTTATTTGGGTCATTACCTTCTGCGATCAACTCGATCGATCCCTCGGGATCCCAATCATCCTCTATTTCAATCATATGAATGCCTCCACCCTTATGGTCTGGTAGAGGGTTATTGAGGACATTCGGAGCTAGTACCTTTGCCACAATGATCTTGTTGTCAATCAAAGCCTCGATCTTGTCTTTCAAAGAGTGACATTCGTCGATGGTGTGTCTTTTTATGCTGGAATGGTATGCACATGATTTGTTTAGATTAAACCACTGATAAGGGTTATCAGGGATTACAAAAGGGATAGGGAGATACATAACCAACAACTTTGAGCCTTTCGTACAACTGGTCAATTGGTTCAGCAATGGCTGTATACTGTTTAGGAGGTCTATGGTCAAAATTTATTCGAGGTCTTCGGAAATTTTGGTATGTAGGAGGTGATTGATAGTGGGATGGTTGAGTTTTGTAGGCTTGGTAGACATGTGCAGGTTGGAAATATCTGGGTGAAGTAGGTTGATATGTGGGAGGTGGAGGTGATTGATAAGTGGGTGATTGGGAGGGTAAGGGTGCTTGGTAGTTTGGAGTACGCTGATATGTGAGTAGAGGCATTGGATAGGTTCGGTATTTGATAGGAGATTTGGTTATCTGTGCAACCATTACGGCACCTACGTCCCTTTTCTTGGACACACCACCTGACTGTAAGGCCTTATTTGTAGTTTGCAAGGCCTTGAAGTTCATAACTATACCATTTTTATGCCCTCTTCGATCCTCTCTCCCAGCTTGATGATGAGGTCAATGTCTATAGGATTTTCTTGCTCGTGCTTTGTCAAATTTTAGTATAGTTTATGATATCGTCCCACATAGATTGAAAAATTTATTCTACAAACTTACAATGTTTTAGCTACTATTTGAGAGAATCAGATTGATCAAAAAGTGAGTGGGGTTTAAAGCTTGTTAATTACTTAAATAAAAACCAAGAAGTTTCGGAAGATTTTATAATTTAAAAGAGTTGGGAATCTTTGAATTCACTTGATAATATATTATAATAAAATCTCACTTTCTACGTGTATTTCTCTAAAGGATAATTGCTTATTACTAATACAATTGTATCTTATCTCACCAAGAATTAATCAACTAATATCACTCCGTGAGGTTATGTAATTAATTGAGTTAAAACTAGTGATGGTTAAACCGGAATACCTTCTGGTCTGAATTTTACTAAAGGATAGTAAAACCTTCGTAAAAATATTTTACTAAATCAATACTCTTGCGACTAAAATTCCTCCGTGAGAATTAAAATTGAGGCAAGCAAGATTACCGACTTTTAATAATAGCTTACTAATAATTACTCTCACTTCAATATTTTATTCAATAGTTACTATATATTAATTTTGCTCCGTGAGAATTAAAAAATTAATATGAGAGTAACTTAAAGATAAAATATATTGAAGTGATAACAATGATTAGTTGAAAACTATTATTATAGCACAAGATAAAATATAAATAGAAAGTCCAAACCAAGAATGTATTAAAACTGAGATAGTATATATATATATATATATATATATATATATATATATATATATATATCAAGCTTCAACAACTATCCCAACAAAAAACGATTACTGCATTATGAAGTAAGAAAAAACTAATTTAGGAAAAAATAACTTATGAAGAAATATTATTCTTCTAAAAGAGAGACAACTAGTAGAAAATACTAAAGAAAAGAGAGACCAAAGAGTGGTTTCTTCCAACAAGACTCGATGTCTTCCTTCTAACATTTACTCTCTATTTATAGAGGTTTTTTGCCTAAGATTCTCCATAGTTGCAACTATGGAAATTGTAGTTGCAACTATGGAAATTGTAGTTGCAAACTATGGCCTCATCAATTTCTTCCTTTTGCAGAGAAAGGCAATAGTTTCAACTATAGTTCTCTAGTTGCAACTATGTGATTTCCATTCCATATTTGTTATCGTCGCAACTGTGGTGCGTTAGTCCATTTGCTTCTTCATTCCCAGTTGACTACTCAATTCTCACTTTTTTTTTCTTTTCTTCGATTTTCATATGCTCTTTCTCCTGCGAAGTATGCTAGAAAATATGGGAGAATATGATATATTTATTCATGTTTTATTTGAAATCTTTAATATTTAAAATATAAAAATATATGAATAAATTATACCCATCAAATTACCCCATACTTGAATCTTTGCTCGTCCTCGAGGGAAAAAATATTTCTAATGATACTATATATACATATAATTTTTTTTAACTAAAACATTTTCTTCAAAACTTTTGGTCTTTGTAGGATAAAAAATTTATTCAAAATAACTTCTTCCATCATGTCAAATGATTAATCTTTTAAACTTCACCAAATCGTTTACCTTGCTTCTGATTTCATTTTTGAAAAGAACAAAATTTGCATTCTTTTACTTTTGAATCTTTCGGAATTGATGACTTTATTATCACGCGTTTTGAATATCACAATTCTTCTTTCATAGGCTTTCTCTTCATGTTAATCTCCACTAATATTGTCACGACCCATTTTCGTAACAGGTCATGAAGGCGCCTGACACCTTTGTCAGGCAAGCCAATGCGGAACATTTCTAACTTTTTATGTTAATTTTATTGGAATTTAAGTGAAGTAAATACTCCAATCCAGATCCCAAACCAAAAGTGATAGATAAGGAAAGTAATGTAATAATACATTCCAAAAGTAAGTCTACCAATGCGTGTGTATGCCAAGACAAGTAAGTCTACCAATGCGTGTGTATGCCAAGACTTGGTGTCACAAGTACAGGCATCTAGTAGAGTATACAATAGAATATCTCTATCCTACTGTCTAAGATAAAAAAAGACAGCAAAAGTAAAAGAAGACTCCATCCGGCTGCTGAGTGGCATAGGAAGGAAGCAGCTCATCGTGGAAGTCTCTACCTCAAACTCAAGGGCGCGCACCAGACCGGTAACCAGATGTATCAACCTCAGATCCTGTACAACTAAGTGTAGAAGTGTAGTATGAGTACATAAATAATATGTACCCAGTAAGTATCCCATCTAATCTCGAAGACATAGAGACGAGAGGTCGACTTGATACGTACTAGGGTCAAGATAATATAATAGTAATGTGCTGTGATGCGCATGAAAGTCTCCAATAAATAACAGTTTGTAATGAAAAGCCATAATCATGTTCTTGACCCTATTTCTGTTGCCATTTAAATTTTTAAATACTTAGCAAGTAATCATTTCATGTCTAAGATTTAACATATATATCATGCGCAATCATGCTGAGGCCGATGGCCTGCTCCAACAGAAAATAAACTGTGCACTGCCGAGGGTCGAACGGTACGAACCATAGATGTATCTATTTACACGGAGGTGATTGGCCCGTTCCATAAACATCAAGAAAACATAAAGAATGCACACAAAGGCTAATTTATATGCAAGGAACTCTTACGAAGTCCAACAAGTTGATATGTTCACTTTCCTTTATTTCTTTCAAGTCTCTAGCATATCATAAATGATCATATTGACAATTTAGATACAAGAAAATTCCAAATTAGACATGATGTGGGTCCTAAACTACCCAAGCAATTAATATCATAGTAGCTACCACGGAATCTCGTCACCAAATACGTGTGTAGCCCCCGCATTTAGCAGTATATTTTCATTCATTATACCTATGGGGACAATTCCCTCTAACAAGGTTAGAAAGGAGACTCACCTCGCTCCAAAGTGCGCTTCGAATTACCAAGAACGAGCCCAAGTCCTTAATTCAAAGCCGAAAAATCCCAAACTAGTTAAACGAAGTAAGAACTAGTTAATATAACCTCACAAGATCGAATGTTACCTATTTAAGAAATTTTCCAACTATTAACACTAATTTCCTAAATTTCAACCCCGGGCCCACGTGCCCGGATTCCGAGATATTTTGAAGAAAGTTGTTCTCTAAAACTTAAGGATCAATAATATATGATTTTTAGTTCATTTCATAGAAAATTTCATGGTTAAATCTTAATTTTATTGAAACCCTAGGTCTAACTCTAACCCTTTGATTTTACCTAGATTTTAGTATTTAATCTACCTAATATACATATATTTAAACTAACAATGATAGGAATTAACTTACCTTGTAGTGCTATGTTGAAATCCTCTCTTTGGAAGTCCCTAAATCTCCCAAGTGTGGATTAGAAATGAAATAAATGGCCTTTAAGTTCGAATTAAATGAACTCACTGCCTAGCAGTTTCCGCTTCTGTGGTTTGGAAAATGGCCCCATTTGGGGCATTGTACGGAATAAGGTGTAGGTCTCCAATTGGGTAGTTTGAAGTGGGTGAAGCAGAATTGATAGGATCGGATCTTGTGCCCCAGGCTATGGAGAAAGTTAAAGTCATTTAGGAAAGGATGAAAACTGCTCGGAGTTGCCAGAAATCCTATGTGGACGTTCGTCGAATAGAATTGGAGTTCCAAGTAGATGACTGGGTATTCTTGAGGGTGTCTCCTATGAAGGGAGTCATGCGATTTGGTAAGAAAGGGAAGTTGAGTCCTAGATATGTCATGCCTTATTGGATCATTCAAAGGATCGGGCAAGTTCCTTATTGGCTGGAGTTGCCCCCTAAAATGTCCTTAGTGCACCCAGTGTTCCATGTGTCTATGTTAAGGAGAGTGGTTGGAGATCCGTCCACCATCATGCCAGTTGAAGACATTAATATTACTAAAGAGTTATAGTATGAAGAAATTCTGGTTGATATTCTTGATAGGCAAGTCTGTAAATTGCGAAATAAGGAAATTGCTTTAGTTAAAAAGTGTTGTGGCAAAATCAACATGTCGAGGAAGCAACGTTGGAAACGGAAGATGAGATGAAAGAAAAATATCCCCATTTGTTTGAAAAAGTCTAGTAGTGATCGTGTGAACTCTTGTCCATAAGCAAACTGCATTATGTCACATTTGTTGCAAAGACACCCTATTTTATGTGATGTATAACATATCAAATTAAAGTTCTTTGAGTCTAGTTTCCAATGCTTCAAACCGTTTGTCATTTAGACAATCCTACACAAAGTTATGATCAAATTACCAAAGGCTGGAAAAATGTGATCCTATGTCAAATCTGCGACCGCAAATCCTGACGCATTTCTGACTTTGTAGTCGCATTCCTATCGCAAACTGGGCCAGTGTAGCCTAGTTTTGGGTGTCGATTTTGCGGTGCATTATGCATCCAGCATCCTCGTTTTGCGGTCCATTTTGCTATAGCGAACCCGACATCAAGGGTTAATTTTCCTATTTCTTTAACCCGGCCCCATTTTAATATATGGCCTATGGGGATTCATTTGGAGTATTCTCTATTGACGTTAGAGAGAGGTGAGAGAATTTTAGAGTGATAAGGAGGAACCCAACATTTAAATCACCCAAATCTTGAATCAATCTTCAAGAATCAAAGAACTCAATCACAAGTTCTTCATCTAAGAGATAAGATTCAATACTCTAGGTTTTAATTTCGAGTTTAGGGTATAAAATGGGGTATTGAGGCATGATTCTTGGGTGTAATACTATTATGTGTACATGCATGTACAAATTAGGTTTGTGGGAAGATTGTTTAACATAAATAAGTAAATATTTAGTTGGGGAATGAAGGAAAACCTTGAAAAAAAGAGATTTGAAATTAAGATGCTCAACTAGTATTTGATAAAATGCTCAAATGAGTTGAAACCATGAATACCTTTCTAATTTGTGTTCAATTTTGTTATGTCTCATAGTAGATTGGAATTGCTAGAATTTCCGAAATGTTGTAGTAACTTATGGAAAGTTTAACGAGGTATGTATGGCTAACTTTGACCTTTGTAAAATCACCTTGTGTTGGTGTACGAATATTTGGTATGTGATATCTACATGGATTGTTTGTGAAATTCTTGTGATTGGTATGATTTGAGTGTTCGTGGTTAAGTCTCCCGATGTAATGGTGCAACTAATTGGCAATACAAATGCATGATTGTGAAAGTGTTATGTGATAAGAGCTAAGAAACAAATGATGGAAGGAAATCGTAAATGATGCAATTGGAACAACTGTGATAATAATATATTTGGCTTGTTGTTGTTAATTATTGTGGTGACTTAAATTGCTTATGAGTTGTTGAATATGATGGAAATGGTATTGATGGCTACGGAAATTCTTGTGAATTGTTGTGGCTGTTCTTTGAGAATTGTTGTTGTCGTTCTTTGTGAATTATTGTCGTTGTTGTGTTGTTCTTGAATTGTGATTGTTCGGTGGGATCGGGTTGCACGCCGCAACACAAAGTAATAAGGTTTGAGTTGTGGTGATAAGGGTAGTCGAGGTAATAAGGGCGGAAAGTGATCGAAATCCCTATTGAAATAAAAATATGAGAAAAATTGTGAAATCATTGATGTGATAATGTTGAAGGGTAAAAAAGAGAGATTGTAAACTTGTTTGGCTTGATTGTTCGTTAAATGTGTATTTGATTATTGATTCTATTATTGCTCATTACTTGTGTATGGTTTGAGTTTACTTGGGGCAAAGTTTGTTCATACATACCAGTATAATTCAACGGTGCTAACGTCCCTTTTATCGGGGGCGCTACATTCATGTTATGATTGTAGGTGGCACAAGGAAAGAGCAATAGACTGGACCAACCTACAAAAGCGAAATGGTCCCTCCGTAACCAGTCATCCATAATATAAAATAAATCATTTTTGTCTTTGGTAAACTTACCAAGGGTGTATAGTAGGAACTCCAGTCCACCGACAGTAGCACTCCTTCCCTTCCCGTCAGCTCAATTCGTGAGCCTCTTTCCTCTCAGGGCCATGCCTGGCTCATACCACCTTTCTTCCGGAGTTTATTTTGGTATTTGCGTAAGGTATAGCTGGAGCCTTATTTCTGGCATTTCCATATCATTCTTCAATTGTATTTAGAGGCTCCATAGATAGGTTATGCACTGTGTCGGGCATGGGAATTTAAAATAAAAATATTTATATTTGCCAATGATGTATAAAACTTGTAATACTTTTAATATGGCGAATGAAGTTTCTAATGAAAATGTAATGGAAATCGTTAATGATATGTTATTAGAATTTGATTAATGGAGTCCATCTCCTATTTATTCATGAGATAGTTTGGGTAGACTGAGACCTATCTGGCTTGCTCGGTCGGGTTTACTCAGTTGAGGACCGGCAATGTTCCTCAGATTTTGGCGCGTGACAAACATGGTATCAGAGCCTAAGGTTTTAAAGTGTCCTAGGATATCTTGGAGCCGTGTCTAGTAGAGACCTTCCTATCGGTATGTTGTCGACTACATCTATAAGTTGGACTCTATTCGGATATTTAGGAATTTCACCCTTCTTTGGTACTCTAATCGTGCGATAGAGCACAAAGTAGGGAGTTGATTTCCTCTCTAAGTATTATTCTCAAGACTGGTAACCTTGACACCATAATCCGCGAATTTGAAACATGTAAGGAGGGATTGATCCCAGCATTGAGTCCAAGTGGATTTCTCAAGGGCTTGTTAGGAGAGAATATATTGAGCTGTGGAGGGGTTGGTAAAACATATCGCTAAGAGGGAGTGCCCTTATCCTTATTGATGTCTCTGAACTATCAGATCATGTAGTATATCGGTATGCTGCCTATGTACGTTAGGGATATGGAGTCAAGGGGTATCTATTAAGCTATTGCCCTATCAACCTAACATCATTAAGCGAGCCAAATTAAAATTTCTACTATTGTGTATGTACGTCCATACTGAAGAGTTCTCATAAATATGGTCATAACAAGACGTTGAATAACAAGACATTGCGTGTATCGACTCTTTGAACAAGACGCACTATTCGTGAATCTACTCCATTATGAATTCTCTTATTTACATTCTTGTGGAATGAAGTTCTATAATTATGCCCTTGAATTGAGTTATAACTCTAGGATCGATATTTCCCACTTGGTTTTCCTAAATTCTCACCAAGGGATTATATCCGATGAATTTCTTACAGAATATTTTTATTTAAATGGACAAAATCTATTTGCTTGTGCCTGTACATGCACCGTCGTAAAGTTTACCTATGTGGTGTCATGTTCCATGCAAAGCATCCCAGCATTGCGATCCTTCTCGAGTCACTCTTTTACTCAGTTGTGTATATTGCTTATATGGTTTGAATAGTCAATCCACTCTCTTGCGAACATCATCATGAAATCTTCTCACTGCCTAGGAACATAAGAGCCTACCTTAATCCCTCATATGAGTGCATGTCAATCGAAATGGTCACCATCTGCATACAGTCTCTCTGAAAATTGAGATCCTCACATCCACGTCATAAGAAGATCATGTGTCGCCATAACTTTCGTGTCCACTTGGGACATCCTGCAGTAAGTAGCTCACCTTGTCCTAGTATTGTGGTTGCTCGTGGCATGGTCGTATATTGCATTTGGGAGCTAATATAGCAGAAGCATGTCCAACTTATAACAAATTTTTATCTCTTCTTTACACCTCCATAACATGTGTTAATTGTGTTCTTTAGTTAGTGAATTCATTGTTCTAGTTTCTCCACACTTGTTCGATAACCATGAGAGAACATATCCTTCTATGAGTCATTGTAACACTTTCTGTCTCGTAAGGACCCTTACTAGGCTCTCCGTCAAGACCAAGCACACCTTTTGGAGTTATTATAGCACAAAGTCTGTTTCTCATGTTCTTATGCATTTCATTAGCATATGGGAGTCCTCGAATCAAAATCCATGAAGAACTTATTATGAACATCTGCAAACCCTCCACGATTATTCTATATTATCTCATTGGGTTCTCATATCACTTCAAGTTCATCAAGGGTTGATAGAATGCCGCAATTACTGGAATTGAATGATCTCTTTTCGATAATGGATTATATACACTTGTGCTATTCCATTGATCTACATATCAGTCTATGTCTCGCCTTTTGGTTTTGGGTGGGAAATACACCTAGTAACATATTCGTATGTCAAAACCTTTCTCTCAGCCAAGTCTTATAGCATCTCCCAATGTGGCTTGTAATAGTTGGTTGCATAGAAGTGTGTTGTAATGCTTCATTATGAAGTTGAGTTGCTAAACACAATTAGATTTTTGAATTCTAGATCTATACATCACGTGACTTAATACAGAGATCTTCTTTTAAAAAAAGGGTAGCTTCTCGTGATCGCTTTGTATTACCACCATTCCTAGTAGTTACAGTGTAGAGGTTACTTCATAAGGCTATCTCACTTTCTTTAGCTTGTCTTGCATCATGTGTTGTTTACCCGTAACCTTCAATACGATATCATCTCAATTTCTCGACTAGTTATCCAACTATATGATCTGATTTAATTAACATCATTTTTATGTACTCTACAAGCACCCCGAGAGTGGCCAAATTTCTCCTTTCCTATAGACTTCTAATGTCTTCAACGTGGTTTAAGCTCGTTGGTTTCAAATGGTGCTTATTAGTTTTGCTACCCTACTATCTATTTCATCTGATAACTCTCATTGTAGAATTCATTTATGTTTCATGGCATCGAAGAGGAAATCTTGTAGCATTAAGGATGGGGACATATTCCTTTTGTTAGAATAAATAAATATTGCTGGTATTCTTTGTAGATGTTCTTCTAACAACCATTTACCTTCTCTACTTATCCATGTGACTAGATAACCTAGGTTGCTTTTTCTCGATAAATGCATTAAGATGTCTCATTCTTTCAAACTTATCCATGTGGGCACGTTGAGGCCCTAATTTTATACCAACTCGTAATGGTTTTAAGTACCTTCTCGCCATTGTTATTGATTTTCTAGTACTTCAAGGGCTTGTCTCATGGGATTTAAAAGTAATGATTTTCCGTTAAGCTCAGACTGAAATTTCCCTGATTTCAAACCAAAGTGCGTCCCCTTTTTTTTCTAAGTCTTATATAGGTCGGATTGGATGGGTTACGTGGCCTTCTTCTCACTCTACTTCTACCCTTGGTATTACACCTACTTGGGTGGATAGGACTGTCATTTGTGTTTCTCCCTGGAGCATCATGTTAACCATTGGAACTCCTCTAACCAATATATGATTTCACCACTATGGTACGATGTCCTAGCTATGTGGTTTCACTCGTAAAAGACTGAGATTAGATGCCTTTAGATTTTTGCACATATCATGAGCATATTGATTTGAAAGACTAAGTTTTTGTATCTTTAGTTCTCTCACATAGGATCAACTGTCATGACAGATTAAGTTGTTTTAGAATATGATGAACTCATAAGTGTTCAATTTCTTTTCATCCTCATGGGCTTGTGGCGTAGATTCTGTGTGTCAGGTAATGCGAAGAGTGTAATTCAACTTCATGTATTTTGAAACTCCGATTGCATTAAAGGTGCCAGAGTATTCTTATTCTTGGTAAACGGATTTTCCCTACACTCTAAAAAACGAGTGGTTCACGCACTTAAGTATTCCTCCTTAATGGTTCCTATTGCCAATGTACGAGTTACCCCTATGCCTTATTTGTCTAATAATTGATGTCCTCACAATGATTAACCATGTCAGTATCTTTAGTTGTAACCTTCTATGTCTCTTAGCATATAACTCGATAAAATGCTTTGCTCAGCAAATTAATGGATTCCTAAATAACTCCATCCTGATCTTGAGCTCTGTTGTTCCTCATTGTAGTAGATATTTTGGGTATTGTAAGTTTAGACGAGTCAAAGATGAAGCTTCACAGTGTGATCACATATATATTTGATAGGTAAATTATGGTCGGTTTATGATAACACATCTTAGAGTAATTGTTGAAGGTCATCAAGGGTTTAATGTGAGTGTTCGCCTTGAGATTTAGAGTTTGGAGGGCGAGCAGGCTATTCTCAATATTTTCCCCTGAAGATGTTATGTGAGTTGATAATAAAGGTTGCATAAGTGTATTCCACATTATGCCGCACTAGGAGTATGAAGTGTCCCCATAGTTGTTTGCCATATATTTTGTGGATTCACATGTCTATGTCCAAGAAAGTAAGTGGAGATCAATTTTGTATTATTCCGGTGGAAATTATTGAAGGTGAAATTAGTGGATAGTTAGCTTATGCGATATATCTACTTTTTATCCTTGTTAACTAAGTTTAGGGGTCGAAATTGTTCATGTGAATGTATTCTAGCGAAGTCTGTAGATATAAGAGGTCATTGAAAGCCGAGAGTGTTATGGAAATAAAATATTTTCTCTTGACTGCATAGCAGTTGGTTTTGACTTGAAAGGTACCTTCTAGGTGATATGATTTAAAACTGTGCGGTCCATGCACAGGTATCATTGTGATAAAGTAGTGTTTATAATACTGAGGTTCTTGTCATTGATATATAAATATTGTGGTTCTTTATCGAGTTGAGGAAGCCACATGGGCAACGGAAGATGAAATGAAAGAAAATATCCCCATCTATTTGAACAGCTCTAGTAGTGATCGTGCGAACTTTTATCTTTAAGCAAACTAATGTTGTGTTCCATTTGGTACAAAGACACCCCATATTTCCCCTAAATGCTTTACTATTGTAACTCCTCAAGTTGTGCAAGAATTGTATGTTTTGTGATTATTTGAGTCATGTGCAAACCCTTTTTGGTAAATGAAAGTTTTTTAAGAACTCTTGTGATAAGTGAATGATTAATAGTAGTATATATTGGTAATGATTAATTGAAATGCATATAGTGTATTGGTTGAACTGTATGGGACTCATTGAAGTGACCAAACTATGTGCAAAATTGTGTCAAGTGATTGAATATGTGCAAGTGTTGAGGAAATGAATTGTATACCAGTTGTAGGGATAATAGGTGTTGTGTAATGGTTCTTAGAAATAAGTTTCGGGGGCTCCCTGACAGGTAGATATGTCCAAATAACAAAGGAAACTCTGGCGAAATTTTCTAAAAATTGGGGAGTTAGTGAAAAAATTGGGAGCTTGTATATCATGTTTTTGTTTTTTCAAAACCAACTAATTTTTAAAATCCTCAATCGAGGATGAATGATCCTGGGGGGAGGGGGTGGAGAATGTAAGGCCCCGGAAAATTTTGCTAAGTAACCTAAGATTTTGTGGTGCCACATAGGCTTATTATAACGTTTTATGTGCTATTAAGATGGTGTACATCAATTTTATTTTATAAATATGTGTATAAGTCTTATGGTAAATAATTTGGGGTCCAAGAAAAATCCTAAGTCTAAGAAATATTGGAAAAGTTCATAATAGGCTAAAATTCCCATTGAGCATTCACTAGTCCATACTTTGAACGAGCATATCTAAATATCTATGAGCACATATCAAATTAAAGGTCTTTGAGTCAAGTTTCCAACGCTTCAAACCGTTTGTCATTTGGACATTCCTACATAAAGTTATGATCAAATTACCAAAGGCTGGAAAAATGCAATCCTATATCAAATCCGCGACCGCAAATCCTGTCGCATTTCTGACTTTGCGGTAGTATTCCTGTCGCAAATTTGGCCAATGTAGCCCAGTTTTGGCGTCAATTTTGCGGTGCATTATGTGGTCAGCATTCTCGTTTTGCGGTCCATTTAGCTATAGCAAACCCGACATTGGAGGGTTAATTTCCCTATTTCTTTAACCCGACCCCATTTTAATATATGGTCTCTGGGGATTCATTTAGGGTCATTCTCTACTGATTTTAGAGAGAGGTGAGAGCATTTTAGAGAGATAAGGAGGAACCCCACATTTAAATAATCCAAATCATGAAACAATCTTCAAGAATCAAAGAACCCAATCACAAGTTCTTCATCTAAGAGGTAAGATTCAATACCCTAGGTTTTAATTTCGAGTTTAGTGTATAAAATGGGGTATTGAGGTATGATTCTTGGGTGTAATACTATTATATGTACATGTATGTATAAATTAGGTTTGTGGGAAGATTGTTTAACATAAATAAGTAAAGATTTGATTGGGGAATGAAGGAAAACTTTGAAAAAAAGAGATTTGAAATTAAGATGCTCAACTAGTATTTGATAAAATGCTCAAATGAGCTTAAACCATGAATATCTTTCTAATTTGTGTTCGATTTTGTTATGTCTCAAAGTAGATTGGAATTGCTAGAATTTCCGAAATATTGTAGTAACTTAAGGAAAGCTTAAAGGAGGTACGTATGGCTAACTTTGACCGTTGTAAAATCACCTTGTTTGGCGTATGAATATTTGGTATATGATATCTACATGGATTGTTTGTGAAATTCTTGTGATTGGTATGATTTTAGTGTTCGTGGTTAAGTTTCCCGATATAATGGTGCAAGTAATTGGCAATAAACCAAATGCGTGATTGTGAAAATGTTATGTGATAAGAGCTGAGAAACAAATGATGGAAGGAAATGGAAAATAATGCAATTGGAACAACTGTGATAATAACATATTTGGCTTATTGTGGGTAATTATTGTGGTGACTTAAAGTGCATATGAGTTGTTGAATATGATGGAAATGGTATTGATGGCTATGGAAATTCTTGTGAATTGTTTTGGTTGTTCTTTGAGAATTGTTGTTGTTATTTGTGAATTGTTGTTGTTGTTGTGTTGTTCGTGAATTGTGATTGTTCGGTGGGATCGGGTTGCGTGCCGCAACACGAAGTAATAAGGTGTGGGTTGTGGTGATTAGGGTGACCGAGGTAATAATGGTGTAAACTGATCGAAATCACTATTGAAATAAAAATATGAGAAAAATTGTGAAATCATTGATGTGATAATGTTGAAGGGGAAAAAGGAGAGATTGTAAACTTGTTTGGCGTGATTGTTCCTTAAATGTGTAACCGATTATTGATTCTATTATTGCTCGTTACTTGTTTTGAGTTTACTTGGGGCAAAGTTTGCTCATACATAACAGTATAATTCAAATGTACTGACGTCCCTTTTGTTGGGGGAGCTACATTCATGTTATGATTATAGGTGGTACAAGGAAAGAGAAATAGACCGGACCAGCCTACAAAAACGAAATGGTCCATCTGTAACCATTCATCCATAATATCAAATAAATCATTTTTGTCTTTGGTAAACTTACCAAGGGTCTATAGCATGTACTCCAGTCCACCGACAGTAGCACTCAGTCCCTTCCCGTTAGCTGAATTGGTGAGCCTCTTTCCTTTCAGGGCCCTGCGTGGCTCATGCCGCCTTTCTTCCGGAGTTTATTTTGGTATTTGTGTAAGTTATAGCCGGAGCTTTATTTTCTGCATTTCTATATCATTCTTCAATTGTATTTAGAGGCTTCGTAGACAGGTTATAGGTAGTGTCGGGCATGGGAATTTAAAATAGAAATATTGATGTTTGCAAATGATGTATAAAACTTGTAATAGTTTTAATATGGCGAATAAAGTTGCTAATGAAAAAGAAATGGAAATCGTTATTGATATGTTATTTGAATTTGATTAATGGAGTCCATCTCCTATTTATTCGCGAGTTAGTTTGGGTAGAATGAGACCTATCAGGCTTGCTCGATCAGGTTTACTTGGTTGAGCACCAGTCGCATTCCTTGGATTTTGGCGCGTGACATCATTGAAGTAATCAAACTATGTGCAAAAGTGTGTCAGGTGATTTAATATGTGTAAGTACAGGGGTGATGAATTGTATACCAGTTATAGGGATAACATGAATTGTGTAATGGTGCATGGAAATGTGTTTACAGGGCTCTCTGACAGGTAGCTATATCCAAATTACAAAGGAAACTCTGGCAAAATTTTTCTAAAATGTGGGAGCTAGTGAAAAAAAATTGAGAGCTCGCATATCATGTTTTTCAAACCAACGGATTTTCAAAAATCCTCATCATGGACAAATGATTTTATGTGGGGGAGGATGTAAGGCCCCGTGAAAGTTTGTGCTCAAAGCCTAGTAATTTGTAGTGTCATGTTCCGTATATGCGTTGGGAATGTGTAAAAATTCTTTGCGGCGAGCCTGCTCGCCGCGGTTCGGATCTTTTTTACTGATTTTGCACTTAAAAATAAAGAATCAAAATTTTCCAGAAAAGTGCAACTATGCGGCCCAGAATGCGGTCGCAGATCAAGTATGCTGCCCGCATTTCAGCCGCAGAGTTAATCAGAGAGTTAGTCGAAATTGATGTTTAAAATGCGGTCTACTATGCGATCGCATAATCAATAAGCGGACCGCATCAAGGATTTGTAAAGGTAAGTTCTGCGGTGCATTATGCGACCGCAGAACATGAATACGGACCACATTCCCATCGCATACCCAAGCAGAAATGCTCAGAGTTTTAGGGAACTTATGCGGTCCAATCTGTAGACCGCATTTCGATTCTACGATTGCAAAGTGCGGCCGCTGATCCTACTCAAGCTTCTATTTTTCTAAAATTTTAAACCCGACCCCATTTTAATAAAACACCCCAACCCCTCAGTTTTAATGATCTTCGAAACAAAATAAGAGAGATGAAAGGGAGCGTTCTTGAGAGAGAAAGCAATCTTCATCAATTTGATTCTTCAAAACTATCCGGGCTGGGAAAATTCAAAGTAATTTCCCTCATCCCCATTCTTGTATGTAAAATCCCTAACCCTTTTCCTTGATTTTCAGGTTTAAACTAAAGGGGACTCTCATGCATTGATTCTTGAAATTAATGGTTGAACTTGTACATGCATTCCTTCTTAAAACGTAAAACCTAGCAAGGGAATACTGGGTAGAGAAAGAGGTTTGCAAAAGAAGGGCTGATAACCTAAATAAATTTGAGTAACAATTATGAATCCCAATTCTAAGTCATGTGTATTAAGTTGTGCACTAGATTGATGTTGTTAGACTATTTGGTGAATTTAAAATAGAAGTTCAAAGGGAATTCGGCTCCAGGTATGTATGGCTAACTTTGGCCTTTGCAAAATCGCCTTGTTTGGTTTACGAATGTTTGGTGTGTGATTTCTACATAGATTAATTGTGAAATTCGTGTGATTGGTATGATTGTGAATGTGATATGTGGTAAGAGCCGAGGAACAAATGACGAAAGAAAATTGTAAATGATGCAACTGGAATAATTGTGATAGCAACATCTATGGCTTATTAAGGGCAATTATCGTTGTGACGTAAATCATATGTGAGTTGTCGAATATGATGTAAATAATATTGATGGTTATGAAAATACTTGTAAATTGTTGTTATTACTTCTTAAGAACTGTTGTTGTTGATCTCTGTGAATTGTTCATTGTTGTTGTGTTGTTTATGAATTGTAATTGTACGGTGGGATCGGGTTGCGCGCCGCAATACGAAGTTATAAGGTGTGGGTTGTGGTGTAAGGGTGGCCGAGGTAATAAGGGTGGCCGAAGTAATAAGGGTGGAAAGTGATTGAAATTACTATTGAAATAAAAATATGAGCAAATTGTGAAAGTTATTGATGTGAAAATGTGGAAGGGGAAACAAGAGAGATTGTAGACTTGTTTGGCTTGATTGTTCTTTCCTTGTGCATTTGATTGTGGTTTCTATTACTGTTACCTACTTGTGTATGGTTTGAGTTTACTTGGAGCAAAGTTTGGTCATACATACCAGTACAATTCAAGTGTACTGACGGACCACTTGACGGGGGCGCTACATTCGTGTTATGATTGTAGGTTGATCCACAGCAGGTACTCTAGTCCACCGACCATAGCTCCTCATCACTTCCTGTCAGCTGAATTGGTGATCCCCTTTCCTTTCGGGGCCCTACGTGGCTCATGACGCTTCTATTTTGGGATCTTATTTGAAATTTGTATAAGGTATAGCTGGAGCCTTGTTACTGGCAAGTACCATATCATCCTTTTTCATGTTTAGAGGCTTCGTAGACAGAAAATGTGGGTCATGAACTTATGTGATATTTATCTTGTATGTTGTGCTATATAAAATGTAAACCACGCTAAGAATCATGTACCGTGTGTATGTTTTGAAATAAATAGGTGTTTTAAATTGTAAATGGTTGTTTCATTTGGCTAATAAGTAATGAAAAATGTGGGGTAACATATGGTGTAGGAAAGGCACCCAGGTCCGCTTGACTGGGGCTACCCGATCGAGTGCGGGTCATGCCCATCAAATTTGGGGCGTGACAATGAAACACCTCAAGTCACTATGCTCGAAGGCGAAAACCATGTTCCATTTGGTGTCTGGAACCAATGCACATCATCATACCCATGGTGAGACAAATAACATATACCACGCAACCCGATAGGTCATAACCGATACTCCATTCACCGAGCAACACCCAATCACTCTTCCTGTTCGACTTCCACTATGAACCCCCAATAGAACCGATCCATATGTGCCCATAACCAACAAATCATAATGTCTCACAACACAGAAAAACAAATCATAGATCTCCCCATATCACTAACAAGCTCGATAATGACCGAATCAACCTATCCCTCAATAATACAATTCCGGGCCAACCAAGCCGACTCAAGCTAGAACATGCATCCATATTGGCCTGCCAATGAACTCCTTACCAAGGTAGCCTTAAGTTGCTCCTTCAACTATCATAACTCATGCTGGAGTCGTACGATATGATGACTAGCACCAAATCAATACCGAAATCCATAACTTTACCCGGCGACATGCCCAGCCACAAAAAATGCATCCGAAAAGTCCCTCATCACCGAAATTAAATCAATGGTATAAACCTTTGTACTGACATCCATCCCGAAGGTCCAATAAAGAAAAGCAATCCTTTCTAGCCATCTGCTGGTTCTTCGAAACATAAACCACTCTACCAGAACATACTCCGACGCACCTCGCCACTCAATCCGTGGCATTCTGGCATAGCCCATAGCATAATAGTCCTGAATAGCCCAACACAGAGACTCCAACATCACATCCGAATCTAATATACCAAGCAAAGAAAGATCGACTCGGGTCTCCAAATCTCAGTAGTCACTAAACAGTATCGATGCACGCGATCCATAACCACAACCTAGCCTGAATATGAGAACTTCCGAATCCAAATCCACACGGCACATGAATCATCATATCTGATCCCAATTTTGCCGTCCGAACACATGCACACCTTTAATACCCAATCATTCCATGATACATACTCTAAAATTTACCTGTGCCACCAAGCAAACCCGAATACCACCAATCGATCCAATAAGAAAGTATTGTAATGCTACTGAAGTATCATCAGTTTAATCACATTATCCTTTTTTCGAGACATATACTCTCGTCAAATCACATCCAATTAGCAGTACCATTTCCTTGATTAGCTGAGGCCACCTGTTGCCTAAGAGTTTTATGAACTTCCTTTCAGAACTGAACTGTAACCTAGCATACGGCAGTCTAGGTCATCCACAATATACTGCATATACTATACCATCCAAGGATAACATGATAACTTTATCTCCCTTCCGAGCCACAGACATCTACGCACTCAACTAGTTAAGAGCTTTCCATTGGTCCCATCTTGAAGAAAAATCACTATACATCTCATGCTTTGCATGCCCATAGAAAATATACATCTCCAAACCGCGGTAAAAACCATCAAGAATCTCCAAGTTCGCTTTGCACAAATTAGACTTGACAGGACTGAATCCTTCTAACTCGATTAAGCTAACAAGCCATCAAGACCTACGAGCATCGCCGCAAAATACCCAAAAAAACTCATTACCTCAAACACATACAAGGAATTAATCACATCCTTACTATATCGATTTGGTCTACTATCAAGCTACTCCGTCTATCTATATTTCCTTTTGATTCATTTTCAACTTGATATTCCCTCTTGATGTAGCACCACAACTCCTCAACCCAGGCTTACCACACGAGACCCAAGCATAAGACCACACTGTCTAAGACACATAAGTCGTCGAATACTCTCTCAATTATTCTCTGAAACACCACATCCCAAAATACTTTGCTATGAAGAACTTCCTGCAAATCTAAGTCTGTTACATTTACTTTCCTAATAATGATATATACAATCCCATAAGTAACATAGAAATACCAGAAGTCTTGACCTCTTCCAATGAAAAAACAGTTTCTGACCACATACTCGACTTTAAAATGCCCGATAGTTCCCTGTAGAATCTTTAACACATTAGATCCATTCTCGAGAGTCATTCACTCTTCCTCAAACTTTAATTTACCTGATCAAACAAACAGAACCACCCCTACCACATTAGCATTATGATACCACAAGATGTAGCCTCATCTCAATACAACCAAGCAACCTCCTCCTCTAAGCACTGAGCATCCTTTACCAATGATAACTCAAGACTTCCCGTGATTCTCTTTCCCCATGAAGCATAATTTAACCTTTGTCGAAATCATCCTTTACTCGAGCCATTCTCGGTCACAATTTCTGCAAGTCATAGCTGATTCACTCGCACGCCTTAAACTGGAACCAACATAGCACGTAACCGTACAATCAACTACTCACAGCAGACTTCCCCACTTGGCTCGAATCCATAGATCAGGATACACTCAATAACTCATAACACTTTTACTCTATTGAAGCCACAATAATATAGTGAGATTAAACTCAAATCATTTGCAAGCTTGTGAGAACATAGATCATCTAGTATTGTAAATCTTCTATAAATATCGCAATAATTATCACAACAGTTAAGCCCACTATCTTAAGTTACCCAAAGTTCAAATTTCAACACGTACTTTTTAATTACACATAAGATCTTCTAACATACACATAAAGATCACACCATTTCATAACACCCCGTAGGAGATAACCCGTATGCTTTGCCTCAATATAACCTTTCTGTATACCTTCCACCGTCATACACATTACACAGTTACTTAGTCTTCCTGAGTCTGAACTCGTACCGAAACATTAAATTTACTTCACCTCAACTGGAAAACATGAAAAGATCCTTCACGCGCCTATAACTCTAGGCTATACTTCGAATCAAGATAGAATTCAAGCACCTAATATTTCTTCTATCCTCCAGCCGGCCTTCCTCGTTACTTCCAAGTTGTATAAATACATCTCACAGTACTAATATTCTTATCGCATAGGTATCCAACTGTCACTTCCACTAATAGGGACAATACCGAACATATACGTTCAAAACACTTCCTCACATAATCAGCCCCTTGGTGCTCAAGCCATAGGCAAATATCCAACCTCAAGTCCTTCAGACTGGCCCAACATCCAACTCACAGAGATCACATCTCACCCCTCGATCGGGTAATCACAAGCCATCAAGGCACTTCTGATACTGAGCGTCCATGCGCGCATGCGAATGCGCGGAAAGAATTTCAAGAGTTACTTTTCAAGCTGAATCAAGGACGCACAATAAGAATTCAATAATGCAAAGTTTTCCTAAAGGTTCTGTAGCCTATTGAGGATAAATACAGACATCTTCGTACAGATCCGCGAGACTCTAATAAACCTGCTCATGACTCGTGAGCCCTATGTAACCTAGTGTCTGATACAAACTTGTCACGACCCAAACCCCTCTCTGGTTGTGATGGTTCCTCTCGTGAAGACAAGGCTAGCCAGACTATAATGAACACCTCTTTTAAGCAGTTAAACAGTTCATAAGCAGTTTAAATATGATTCAATGATATTAATTAGCGGAAGTACAACCCAACACAGCCCTAATCAGGATGTCACAAGTCACGAGCATCTATTAGATTGTAAATACAACTAAAAGGTCTAAAAGTACATGAATCAAGAATAATGACAAAAGAGAGAGAAGCGGTGCTGCGAGCGCTGGCAGTCACCTCGCTAAACTCCTATAACTTTGCCTCTAATCATCCAAAACATGCTACCGGGTGAATAAATACCTGCATCTGCATACGAGGTGCAGGGAGTAAAGTGAGTACTCTAACTCTGTGAGTAATAAAGGTAAATAACAATTGAGCAGTAAGAAATCGTGTATAAGAAATCATCATGCTGTATAGAAGCAGTATAAAACCCTTTTTAAGAAAACAGTGAAGCTGTGAAATCTTTAGAGAAAACATCTTAGCTCAGTTTAAACCTCTTTTGAAAATGACTTTTTCAGTAGGTACGCAAAATAATGCAAAACAAATAGTGCAGATAAGCATAGAATTCTACCCCTCGGGCAGAACACTTAGTAATTAGATAATTCCAGAATATCATGTATATATTGCAAGAAGTAGTACAAACAACAGATAATGGCAGACAAATGAAACGAAGTTACACATAATATAGTACCGGTACCGCTATGGTGTGCAGCCCGATCCATTTATCATCGACGGTACTCACAAGGGGCGTGCACACTCCGGGAGGGGCTCCTTACGGCCCAAGGGCAATATCAAGCCATCTCATGGAATCAAGTCTAGGCCCTCGGCCTCGTATCAGTATCAGTATAACACTACTGCGGCGTGTAGCCCGATCCCATAGTAGCCTCACAACTGGCCCTCAGCCATTCTCAGTGCACAAATCACATAAGCCCTTCGGGCATTTGTAAAATAGTAGTTCTCAGCCCAAAACATCATTTAATATATCATTTTAGCTTTCAAATCGAGTAGAAGTGGCTGAGTTACAAAAATAGTGGAAAACGGTGCGACTGAGTTCAAGTAGTAAGTCAAAATAGTGAGAAAACGGTGATAAAAATCCCTAGAGGGTTCAAATAGTTGGCACGAAGCCCAAATATGATAACTAGTCCAAATTATGATGATAACAAAGAAGATTCAATCAAATACGCGATAAAAACTACAATCGGGATGGACCAAGTAACAATCTCCAATGGTAAACGACCCCGCTCTCATTATCAAGCGTGTGTCTAACCTCAATATAGTACTACGATGTGCAATCCGATGTTTCAAACCCTTAGGATATCATTAACAATTGTTACTCACCTTAAACCGGCAAAATCTCTATCTCGTAACGTCTTTTTCCCTCAAATCGGACTCCACGCACGTTGAATCTAACCAAAATCACAACGAATACATCATAATATGCTAAAGGAACAAAGCCCAAGAAAAAACAATCGAAAAATATCAAACATCCCAAAACTAGCAAAACTCGATCCCCGGGCCCACTTCTTAAAACTCAGAAATTTTCATATCAACGGATTCCTTATCCTTCCACGAGTCCATACATATCAAAAACTCTCAAATCCGACCTCAAATGCCCCTTCAAATCCCAATTTAAAACTCCAATTTCTCAAGCCCTAGTTCTTCAATTTTAGGCTTAGTTTCCATGAATTTCTAGGTGGATTTCAAAATAAAAATGAGTTTTAAGTTCAAAAATCTTACCCCCCCCCCCACAGGTGTTATCTCTTGAATCCCTCTTCAATTCCCCATAAGAAGCTCCAAAATCGCCCAAAAATGGTGGAAGTTAGCTCCAAAATCGTGGACAAGAGATATTAAAACATTCTGCCCAGGCTTTAAAAGCCTTCTTCGTGAACGCGGTCCATCTCTCGTGAACGTGTAGCACAAAATTACATTTACAATCTTTTACCTTACGCGAACGCGACATGCCATTCGCGAACGCACTGCTTCCACAGTTTGAACTTCGCGAACGCTTTTGCTTCCACGCGAACGCGATGAATATTCGACCATCAGCTCCAGAAATTCTCTCATGATCACGTAGCCACACTCGCAAACATGATGCTCATGAACCCAAGCCCTTCGCAAAACGCGAGCTCCCCTTCGCAGACGCGAAGGCCAAAAATGCCTGCAACTGACCTTCAATTTTCTGAAGTCCTCAAAACATGAAATTGAAACCTTTAACCTCCCGAAACACACCAAAGGCCCTCAGGACCTCAACCAAACCTACCAAAATAACATATAACATCATTCAAACTTGTTACAATCATCAAAACATCTCAAACAACATCAAATTACCCAATTCACATAGAATTCAAGCCTAAGTTTTCCAAAAACTTCCGAAACACGCTTTCGATCAAAAACCCAACCAAACCACGTCCGAATGACCTAAAATTTTTCACACACATCCGTAATGACATAACGAACCAACAGAAACTCACAGAATTCCATTAAGACCCTCGGATCAAAATCTCACCTATCAACCGGTATCGCAAAAATACTAACTTCGCCAATTCAAGCCTCATTCTTCACAGGGCCTCCAAAACCAATTTAGACCATTCTCCTAATTCATAAATCACCTAAAAAAGCTAAACAAATCATAAAAATTTCGATCTGAGCTCATATACAAATAAGTCAACACTTGTCATACCTTTCAAATTCAAAGCATTCAACCAAGACTGTTCTTTCAAATTCATTTCCCATTTTTACTGAAATCCAACCAACGATCTATATCAATCATAATATATTACACGGGACAAGTCATGCTCGAGAACTAGCGATCAAAGTGCAAAAGCTCAAAACGACAGGCCGGGTCATTACAGCTTGCCCAATGTCTTGAAATTCTTTATGAAGATAAATCATGTTGGGATCACCTTGGGGAGAATTAGCTCAAGATTTCCAAGCCAAAGAAGTTTTTGGCATCTCATCAAGAATCTCACATGCCTCCGCATAAGGTGTTGTCGTGAAATTGCCTTCGGCTAATTGATTACCCAATCATTATTGATACCCAATTATTCCCTATATATTTTAAATATGCACAAATACCTTCGAAATAGCATATACATGCATGTATAATGATGCACAAGGATTTTATAATTTTCCCCTAATTTTATGTATTTAAATTAATTTATTTCCTCCACTTTTAATCAATAAAATCCCTAATAATTATTCCCCAAATTATTTTTATGGTGTTTTATTCCTTCAATTTCTATATTTATGCCAAAATATGGTCAATATATTTTTTATACATTTTTATAATTGCATTTGGTAATTTTATGCTAAATTGCATTTAATTGCAATATTGGCCCATTTAATGTATAATTACATTTTATATGTGCAACATTGGTCTAGTATATTTTTAAAATGATGAATATCTAAAATTGTATGGTACATAAAACTATTTTTCAGCCACATCTTGCTATATTTTGGTACATAAAATTATTTTTCAGAAATTGTTGATTATAAATTAAATAGTAAAAATTGGCTATTTAAAATATAGTCAGATTTACTTTTCGATTATAGCCTAAATTGAACCCAACCCTAGCCCAACTTCCTATTAAAATACCCGACCCAAACCCTGAACCCGTCTACGTTATCCAACACAAATTAAATCTTGGCTGTTGATCTCCCAGATCAACGGCCCGTATTAGTCCTTTCCTTTTTTAATTCCAAAGACCCCTAACCCTAGCCTCATTTCCAAATACCGCCGCCTCTGTATTCTCTCATGTCTCAACCACTCAACCTAACCCTAACTCCTCTCACCCGCTGACCTCCCTCTCCGGTCTTCCCCGGTTACCACCTTTCAACTCCTAAGCCTCCAATGGCTCTTTTATTGCCATGCTCATCTTCTTTGAGGCCTTCAAGGGCCCTGGTCCAGCCGATTTGTATCTAAGGTTTGCCATTTGGCTGTTCATGGCTACTCCGGTGTGATTACGAGAATGATCACACTATATTTGTTACGGTCTTTGAGTTTCTAAACAGGTTCTTCCATCTCTACTTGGGTTTCTTCTGAAACCCTAATTTTTTTGCTTACATCTCCTATATATTTACTGTATTTAAATGATTCGAGTCTGTTCCTTTGATGTTTTACACTATTCTTGAATCTCTTTTACAAGAATCATCGATTTCCAATTGTTTTCACCTTCTTCCAAAGTTAGGGTTTTTCGGAACTTCTTCTACACTTTGTTTCAACCTATTTTTTATGTTTAAACTTCTATCCTTTGCATATCTCGACTGATTCTATATTTTTAATTCTTTTTCAACTCACCTATGTTAAAATCCCTAATATTTGTAGATTTTTCTTTGTTTGGTTCTGTGTTAGCATGACTACTCGATTCTTGTTAAGTTTCTGTGGTTATACTACTTCGAATATGTTCTTACTAAGTTCTTAGACTAACGTATACCACCTCTATATGATTATGTTCATCTTGATTTTTCAAGACTTGCCTCTTTCTATCGATTTTGTTGACCCTGCCTGTTTTCTACGTCTGGTTGCTCTTACTCTATTTATATGTTGACTATTGAATCATAACTTCCTCTTGAATGGTTCAGGATTCTTTATTTTATTGTTTGATTGAAAGATCTTCTTTTAAATCCTAAATTTCTACCTCGTCTGTTTAAATTAACTAATTCTTCTAACTTATTTGTCGTGGTACTTTATTCTTACTGAACTCTTTCCTTAATGGAAGTTTTCTGAATTTATCTGTAATTGTCCGCCCTATACATACTGAATTTGAATCTTTCTTTATTAGTCTTAAATTGATTTATTTCCTTATTTATCACTTGTTCTTACCATTTGAGTTAATTCCCTTGACTTAAGGGGAGTACTTACCTTGATTTCCTAACTAGTTGATTATGAGTTCCTTAATTACTAATGGACATTAATTGTTACCTTATTTGCTACCTTCTTTCAAACTATAAATACCTTAGTCTTTTATTAACACATGATACAGATACTATTGGTTCAAAACTCTCTCTCTCTCTCTCTCTCTCACACACACACACACACACACACTCAAAACTTTCTGCTATCTTTTGTGCTACTTGCTACTACTCTAAGTTATCCGGCTGCAAGCCAAGGCTAACTATTGTGTTCCCCTGTTCTTTCACATTGCTAGTATGTTCTAGTTTCAATTCAAAGTTCAGACAACAATATAATTTTTTTATTGTTTCTAGTTTGCTTCTATTCATGATTTTGTTGTGAAACTTGTAGTTGATGTTTACATAATAGCATGTTATGTTATCCCCTTCCTTAAGATCAGTATATTACCCCTCCCCCTTACCCACCGTGTTGTTTTCTGAACATGTCTGCACTAAATATTTCTACCTATTATGTATTTACCACCATGTATCCCCAAATCCCTATCACTACTGTATGAAAGTTTGTTCTTTATGTCTGGTTCTGTGACTATGCCTGATTAGATGTTTCTGAGCATGTGTATAAAAACTCCTAGGCCTTTGCCTGATTATGTGTTTGCAATAAAGTGTTCTATGTATCCCTAAACCACTTGACCCCTGTTTGTGACTACTGCACTTGCTTTGGTTCTGTGACTACTGGCTGTATATGAACCTGTCCTAAGGTGTTGTGTTTGGACTATTGTTCATTTCTCCAATCCCTTTTCAAACAGTCTCTATTGTTTTACTAAATTACTTTTAAACAGACTTCCTTTATAATACAGTTTTCTCACTAAAACCTTTCAACTTGTATCAAGCACTTTCACTTTACTCCTAAGTCAATAAGTTTTGCCCCCTCCAGTATGTGTACTACCTTGGGATCCCCTTGAGAACCATCTGAACTCTGGCATACTGAGGTTGGCCCTTCCATACTGTACTTATTTAAGTTTTGGTTAGCAAGTCTAGGTGTAAGCACTGCCTAGGATCCTTGAGATCCTTAGGGAACTTTGATGCACGTAGACTCTAACATTATTTATGGAATTGAGGCATTTTGAGGCCATTGGAGGATTTGGGAATCTTGGCTTTATCGAAGGCTGTCTATAGAATAGCTTCTTATTTTCTTATTTACATATGTAATTCGTTCATTGGTCTGCAATAACTTGTAAACAAATATTGGGGTAAGTAGTGAAAGGGATGGGTAGCTACATGTTTATGGGGTAATACGAGTAGAAATCATGCTCATAGGACTTTACATTTTAATTTGATTTTCTTACCAAGTCGAAATCATGTTTATATGGCTTTACATATTGTCATGTTTATCTTACCATGCAGGAAATGACGCCTATAGGTTTCAAATAATTCTGTAATAGAAATCACGCCTTCAATTTCTTAAAATCAGCTTAACTAATAAATGTCATGCCTATAGGACTTAATCCAAATTTTGTTATGACAAGTGTTCATATATGTTTTCATGTCTTAAAATCAGCTAAACAAATAGGTGTCATGCCTATAGGATGTAATTTAACACAGATTCTGTTATAACATGTGTTATGTATGTTTCCATGCCTGCAAGTCTTTAATATTAGTATTAGACTTAGATATCATGCCTATAGGGAACCATACTCGAAATGTTGCATGTCAATCTAAACTAGTCTAAATAATTCAACATAGTCCACGCTTAGTTTACTTCTAAATTGGTTTAATTAAATAATTTATATTTCCTAAAACAAGTCTTTTAAAACTGCCTCAATCTATAATTAGACAGCATGCCTATAGGTGTTAAAGAAGTCCGTTTCAAAACCTTCTTTGTTTAACTATATAAATGTAATCATCAGCACTCCGCGTATAGGAAAGCCTTTAAGGAATTTTCAAAACTGCAACTTTGAAGCTATTTTTATTGCTTTATGTTTTTTTTCTGATCCTAACAGAATTTTTTTTTAAAGCAATAGGCAACTGCTAGGGTTATTACTCCTAAATTTATAAAAAGTACATTGCTTGTCTTCTGAATATTCACCTAGACATCTGCCTTAAGATACTATCTAATAAAAACCCTTAATTGTGCTTGAGTCGTGTTGTTTTTGTGCCTGGTTTGAGGGGGAAACTTTGAGCCTCTAATTGCTCCCTTTATGTGCTGAATGTCCTAATTGTTTTACCTGTCTTCTTAGAATTTTCACCTTTAAAACCTCAGGGGTCTGTCTAGAACCACCTATAGTTAGAGATCTTAAATCCCTCCAGGACCATTAAGAAGGGATGGGTAACAACACGTAATAGAGATCGCTGGTCAAACACTCACTTTGCATGACCACTAAGGGGTTGGGGAAGGGTGGATATGTGATATGATGACTACACAATAATGTCACGTGTAGCCCCTCATCGAGGAGTGTCCACCGGACATTGTGTGGGATGATCCTATAGGCTAACCAATCTAGGACCCCTCCTTTACCAAAATTCCTTTACTATTTAAAATCTTTGTTTTACAATTTGCTTAAATCTTTATCGTATTACTTGAGTTATCCAACGTGCTTTACTTGCAACCTATTTGATTCAACTATTTATTCATATGCACTAATTTGTGAATATAAGTTAGGCCGAGACCCAAAGTTGTGGACCAAGAGGGTGCCTAACACCTTCCCCTCGAGGTTATTTCGAGCTCTTACTCTAATCTTGGTAATGCAAACCAATCCAAGAGTTAATCACTCTATGTTCCCTAACGTGCCATAACTTGTTGGGTGAAAACTCTTAAAAATAGCCAATTCCCAAAGGAAAATGAGTTATCGTACACCATGAAATGTCGAAACCCAGACCTCTCTCCGCGATGAGGAAAAAAAGGGGCGCGATAATCATTCATTCGTGGTATTATTACCACGGTATGAAGTTTGTTGGATCAAGTTGTCAGTAATATCATTGTTCGAGCACTCCTTCACCATTGTCCAATATCGGTCCCAAATTTCATGCAATGGTTCAATGGGCTCTTGTTTGAAATCCAATATTTCATCTTGTAGAGTTGCCATACGTTCGGGAGAGAATAAATTTGAAATAAACTTTGCGGAAAATTCATCCCATGTATGGATAGAATGATTAGGCAAGCATTCTTTACAATCCAAAGATTTACCCCTTAGCGAAAAGGGAAAAAGCCTTAATCGTAAAGCATAGTCTGAGACATTTTTTTGTTTACTTACCCAACACGTATCCACAAAACCTTCCAAATGCTTGTAAGCATTTTGATTCGGCTTCCCAGTGAAATAAGTTCATTGCTCTAGCAAAGTAAGTATCAAATTGGTAATTTAAAAGTTGCCAGCCCTAATGTGAGGGGAGGACTATGGCACTTGCATACCCTTCGTTGGGCAAACCTAGTGTTGCGCCACTTGTGGTTATGGAGTTGGTAGAGGTGGAGGTACATTGTCTTATTGCCCACCGCCTTGGTGATTTTGTTGTGGAACTTGTGGCATTTTATCAAGTTTTTCCTGTTCGCCATCCACCTCTCCCAATGATATATTTCCAATTTTGCCATTTTTTCTATTTGAAACCTATAATAACTTCAACAAATTAGAGTCACAAAAGCAAAATAATATACTTCAAGAAACAAATTCAGGTATGTAGCTAACAATGTAAATTACCCGGCAACAGTACCAAAATTGATCACGTCCAATTCACACCTCAATTAAAGGAATATGAAATGGTTATTATAATAATAAACCCAATGCGAATCGTGTTCTAATCCTCGAGGAGTGTAGAATAGGTGTTGAGGTAAATACTAAAAAGAGAATCATGAAGTAGATAGATTTATCTTTCAAACAAAAGTGTGTATCAATTATTCTAAATTATGCTACTAAGAAAGTTGACTAACTAATGGATAAGTAATGATTGAAATGTATTTTATCTTTCAAACAAAAGTGTGTATCAATTATTCTAATTATGCTACTAAGAAAGTTTACTAACTAATGAATAAGTAATGATTGAAATGTATTTAAAGTTTTATCAAATAGAGAAAGGCTGAGGGTTGTAACCTTAACCTAAGTGTAAACCTAACGTGTAGAGTAAGTCTATGCTTTCTTGGTAAATAGGGGTTTGTTATTATTCTCAATATAGAAGTACCCACTTAATACCTCTTAATTAAAGAGTGATTATGACCAAATTGGCTCTCTCAAATCCAAATGGGTAGAAATAAAAGCAATTGAATATGAGTCCAACTTTGATTATCCTTTTCTGTAGTTCAAATCATTAAATAAAACTAATAGATATTTCAACTAGTTAAATTTCTTGTTTGCCAAGTTTTCCTAGAGTAAATTCCTCTTTCTCAAGTAAGAACAAAGTCAAATAGGCATGAGTAAATATTTGGAACTATTAAATCTAACTTTAAATCATAAAGAAGGCTAAATAATATTAACCCAATCAATATCAAGAATTAATATTAAACACCCATAAGTTTGACACACTAAGGATGGATTACAACCCTAGATAAAATCTAGCTACTCATAATAATAAACATAGAAAATAAGAAGTAGAAAAAATTAAAGACATAAAGCTAAGTTAAAATGGAAAGGCAATTGAACCTCTCTAATTGTAGTTCAAAGTTTCTCCAAATGGCTAAGAATAACTACTAGCTTCTGCTACAATACAAAAAGATGCCTTAAAAAAGTATTTCACGCCTATTTATAGTGCTCCGAGATTCCCGACAAAAATACCATTTGGAGGTTTCTGCGGCCACACTTTAACATCTATGGTCTGTACTTTACTGGGCTACTACTGCTAGTTCTTTTATTTGGAGGAGTTTTGCAGCCACACTTTACCTTGTGTAGTAAAACAAAAATTCGGTGGGCCGCACTTTATGGAGGCTTTATACTTAGTTCGATTGAATCTTCTCTGATCTTCGAGGCTTGTGAGGGATAACATATTTTGCGAACCAAGTGCGACAACACATATTTGGTTTGCAGACCACACTTTTGACAAAAATCCTTGAAGCTTCAGTTCCTCTTTTGTGGCCAATTTTATCTTCTGCGGGTTGCATTTGCTTTTAGCACTAGCTTGGGTCGTCATGGTAATAGAGATGATTATTTCTTTTAGTATAATAGAAATTATCAATGTTTTTTTTGTAACACTTATGGGTTTTTGCAGTATGCCTAACTTGGTTGATGTAGAGGGATTCAATTATGATAGATTGGTTATTTCCAAATGAATTCCGAAGAGTTTGTGGTAATTTCGGCCACGACTTGCGATTTGCATCCTCTATAGGCATGGGAAGTTTATTGCGTGTTGTGATTCTCTCATGAATTGAGATAAGTGAAAGGTTTGTGGTGGATGGAGTGTATATCCTATTCATGATTCAGAGTTGATTATGGGACACTCATGTGTTCATGTGGTGGCAGGATGGATGCGGTGAGCCATGTGGGATTTAGATTGAATAGAGAAGATTGTGGTTTAGCTTTGAAAGAAATGTCATGAGTTTTAGACAACATGTAGGATATTCAGATGTTTAAGAGAATTCTAGCACTATCTGGTATCGCCCGAGAAGAGTGTGTGTTGTAGAAGATGCATTGTATATTGATTTGCGGAGGCTTCACTAGTAGTATAGAGATCGTGTGGGAGGTAACCGTGGATGTTTTTTGCTACTTGGTGCGGAAGGTTTATGTGAGTATTTATCATGAGGAAATTGTGTTTATGTAATGCATTAGTTATTTAAATGGAAGAGAGATATCACGTATGGAGATTTTCGTATTCTAAAGGTTTAGAGTTTTGATCTTTGTGGAGGCAGATTATTCCATTGGTTACGGACTATGAAGGTGTATTAAGAGATAAACAACTAATTATATGTCTCATTGATGAGGTCATTAAGGATTTTGAGATGTCATTTACCTATTTTATGATGGGTTGAATCAGTTTGGTGACTTGATGGTAGGCCTAACGAGCATGAGTATTCTATAATGGATTGGATTTTTTTACTCAATACAGCTTTTTCTATGGGTGTGTCATCGTGCCAAATGGATGTTCCTGCCTTGATCTATTTCATGTGCTGATCTAATATGCCATGATAGGTTGTGAGATGACTTGATTATTTACACGCATGGTGTGGCCTTGTTTAAGCCTTCTGGTGATTTAGGGACGAGATAGCTCCTGAGATGTTAATTTGTTTATTGAATCGTAGTTGTGCTTGCCTTTTCGTAGTACTTTATGCTCTATGAATTTTAGTAGTAATGTTTATGCACGATATGTGCTTGTTATTGATACACATGTGTTTGGTGAGTATTTTTGTGTGAATTGCTGTGATGATTAGATCAGGCTGTACACTACAACAGTGTTATGAATGGATATAATTTTTGGTGCATACTCCGTGTGTTATTATTCTTTTTTTTTGGGATGGATTCGTAGCATTGTTCTTTTGTGATTGTATCTATCAATCTTGTCGCACAGCTCTCACATTTAGTTCCCTTTTCATTACTAGTTATGTTTGAGTTATTTCTTGTTTGGCACACAAATCGCATCGTATAAGATTCTTGATGGTATTTGAAGTTGTTTGTTGGTCGAGTAATTTGTACTGATTGAGACGAGGTTATTGGGATTGGAACTAGTGCAATCAGAATTAGATAAGGTGTATTTAGAAGAAGAATGTCATTAGTCAGCTCAGTATTTGGGCAGTGGTCCTTTTCGGGTGAGATAATTCCATGACTTATTGATTTGACGAGTGGGTATGAGTTTATATAGGTTTCTTTCATTGTTAACAATTTTTCAAATGTTGGGGAGAAGGTTCTATTTGATATGAGGTATATTACCGGTACTGGCTTTGGTAATGAGCAACTACTATGGTTAGAAGATATTGCCATAAGTACATGAGATTTAGATTGTTAGAATTTTGTTATGTGGATTGTAAGCTATGGTGGAAGGAAGAAACTTGTTTTAATGGACATATATGGATCGAGGTGGTATATGATTGCTCATGGATGTGTATGAAGAGCTTATTGGGTTATTTTGAGGGCTTTGGAACGACTCTTGGGACATTCAAAGACGAACATATCTTTAAGTGGGCAAGAATGAAACGATCCAACCGGTCGTTTTAAGCTTTATCGTTTTGTTTGTCAATTTGAGATGTTGATTAGCTTCATATGATACATTATGACTTGCGCGTATGGTTGATTTAGATATTTGAGGGGTTTGGGATTTATATGTAGGAGCGAGTCTCAATTTGTAAGCTATAATTTGGAAGAGTTGAATAAGGTTTAACTTTTGAGTAAACAACCTCGGAATCAGGATTTTATAATTTCAATAGGTTTATATGGTAATTTTGGACTTGAGCATATGTTCGGATTTGAATTTGGATGTCCCTAGAAGATTTTGACTCTATTTCTCGAAAGTTGGCAATTTGAAGACTTGGAGAGTTCACAAGTTTGACCGGAAGTTGACTTCAGTTTTATCGGACTCATTGTGTGGTTTTTAGACATTTGATAGGTTCATATTGTATATTTAAACTTATATGCAATGTTTGGTTGTGATATAGAATTTCTAAGTGTGATTGGACGAGTTCGTCAAAGTTGGAATGCTTTAAAGTAAAGAGTATAATTTTGATCTTTGGTTCGTGGTTTTGATCTTATTTGCGGTATTTCCAGCCTCTATAAAAGTTTTCATATTGTATTTGGAATTTTTAGTATGATTGAATGGGGTTCCAAGAGGCCTGGGTGTGTTTCAGACATTTTCTATGTGTTTTGGAGTAGCTCAGTCGCTAATGTTTTGTAGTGCTTTGCTATTGTGGAACTAAGCTCGCGATCACAGAGAAGGATTTCAGAGCTGGAACTTTTTTCTTTTTGTTTGCATGGTTGCTTCCCCATTCACAAAGTTGTAGTGATCTTGGTCATCCCTTTCCCATACCAGAGATCACGTTCGTGTAGAGACGGAGCAGGCTGAGGTCTTGTTGACTTCTGCGTTCACGAGATGGAACTTGTGTTCACAATGTGTTTGCTTGTTGTCTTGTGTAATCACGGGGTAAAGAAGTGACTACATAGGGTATTTTTAGGGACAACAACATTCGTGCTTCACAAACATGAGGCGTTTGTCGCGTTAGGGAAGGGTACTTTTGGGCAGATTATTTAAGATGTCATTTTGGGGATTTTAGACATTATTTCATATTTTGAGCCCTAAACTTGGAGAAAGGCAAAATTTTATGTGGATTTTCATCATAATTATATTTCAATAATACTCATAGATTTCGACACCTAAAACATGGGAGTTTGAAAGAAAATTGGGATTTTTCTCTACATTTTAAGAAAGTGTATTTTAGGATTTTGACCATGGATTTGGAACCGAATTTCCTAGTTAATTCAATATTTGGACTCGTCAAGTTATGGATCATGGGGTTTTGGTATTGTTTTCAAATTTTGGACGCTCGGACCCGAGTTGACTTTTGTTGACTTTTGACAATTCATCAAAGAATTAAGCTTTATGGTTTGGGACAGCTTCCTATTGACTTCCTTGGTTGATGGCTTGTTTGGAATTGTATGATTTGAGGGATAGAGCAATGTTTTGACCCGATTTGAGATTGGAGCTAGCCCAGAAAGAAGTAAGTTTCTTAGATAACCTTATTAAAAGGGGAACCCCTAGTATTTGACTTGATAGATATGTGTTTATATTATGGGGGTGGTGTATATGCGGGGTGGAGAGCGCATATGCACATACCGAGTTTTATCATGCCCGGTGTAGAATTAGGATGCTTTATGCCTTGTTTTGTTTATGTTCTCATTAAAATTCATGATTTGATTGGCTTATATAACTATGTGACTATCTTATTCATGTTAAAGATCATGCCTCGTGTTTTGATTATTTATAAAGGCATGGCACTTTATTCTTGATATATGGAATTGAATCTGTATGACTATCATTATATTCTTCTGCAACTTTTATCTTTAACTCTAGGACATATGTATACATATTATATTTTGATACTTGTTTTGTACTGAGATTGTGGCATGAGAGATAAGGTCGTGTGGGTGAAACATAATTAGGGCACATAGGATATGATGAATGGATATATGATTACAAGTGAGCTATCAATCTCCTTTTTGCGCTTGGATAAGGATTCATCCCTTCCAATTCAAGTGATTACCCATGTTACTTTAGGCCCTACGAGCACGGTCGATGCATGGATTGTGTATCCGATCAATCTAGAATTTTATATCGTGTTTCAGTGATACATGAATTGTGTATTGGGTTTTAGTAATACATGAATTTTTTATCGAGGTACATGGATCTTGTACCCGTCATGGTAAAATATAGATGCTTGAGCATGCATGGATATTCTTGATTCATTTTGAATCATTTATTTAAATTCTAACTATTGCATGTCACATGTATATGCTAGTTGGAGGCCTCGATTCTGTGATTGAAGCATGCCATCTTTAAATACCATATCAGAGCAGCGTTATGATTATCTTTGAATTGAAAAAGTATTCTTTATGTCGCCCACTTTTTAATACCTTTAATACTTTTTATTCATGAGATTATTTACTGTTTTGGTTATAGGCTTTGTTATCTATGCTTATTTTGTGCGAATCACGATGCCTATATTCTTGTTACTACTTCTTCAAGGTTAGACTTAATAGTTACTGGGTATCAATTATGGTGTATTTATACTGCACTTCTGTACATCTTTTTGTGCAAATCCTAAGATGGGTTCTAGTGGAGCCTGTTTTTTAGACTATGCATTCTCTTAGAGACTTAGGATGAGCTAGACCTAATGGATTCATTTCGCAGTGCCCGAATCCATGTCCTTATTTATCTCATATCTATTTCTTTCTCTTAGATAGTTTTTATTATGTATCACCTAGTTCATGAGAGTTTTATTGTTTTGGTTGTGTTCGGACCATGTTGTGATTGTATCTAAGGTTATACTATTTCATGATTATTCTTGTCTTAAATTATGACATGACTATGTTAATTAAGGAAATTTGGACAATATTCTATCGATTGTGAGTTGACTTGTCTAGCCAGTATAGCTTGGCGCCATCACAATCTAAGGTTATATTTTGGGTCATGAGTAGCATGCGAGTTGTTCATACATCACGTGAGTTGTCCATATAGTTGTTATTATTATTAGCACGTGAGTTATCGGTGCAGCACGTGAGTTATTTGTGGAGTGTGTGAATTATTTGTGTGATTGTTATTATTATTGTCACGAGAGTTGTCTATGCAACACGTGAATTATCGTGTGGTTATGGTACTTGAGTTGTCTGTACCGAGTGAGTATATGGATACATCCCCCGAGGGTTGTCATCTCATGTTTCTCTCTTGATGCATACGCACATGTGTGACAAATAGACGGGTTTTTGGTCGATTGTAATGCGGGATCCTATGTGATAAGTTATTGAGCATGAAGATGGAAGCCTGGCCATTCAAGTGATCCTTTGTGCATATTCAAGAATTTATATGCTTTATTCACGTGTATAACCTATATATGCTTGTCGATGCATTTTACACTTGCACAAGACTTGTTAGTGAGTTTTTAAAAACTTGGGGAGCGTCATATTGAGGTAAAAAGAGAGTTATCATTATCCATTGATATGTTGGGCCCCTGTAAAGGTTTCATAAAGAATCCATGTAGAAATTGATATGAAATTGGAGCATTGTTATGTGTAGACACTCTACATTCATGTAGGAATATTTGAGTACACGTTACTAGGTGTATGTATCTTTTGTGTTCGGAGTTGGTGCAAGTTGTATTTGCTTGACCTATTTAACTGTAAAGGTATGCTTACTATCTTCCTTCAGTTGTGGAGCTTTATTTGCGATATTCATTGTTCCACGACTATTTTTCCTATTTTTTTGCATCCCCCCCTCCCCCCCCCACACACACACATATATATATACACCTAGTA